>QVOA01003111.1:0-21191 GCA_014825685.1 Pseudomyrmex cubaensis
ACCTCAGTAGGTAGTAGTATCCTCTTTTCTCATGTAGGAGTAAGAGAGAAAGTAGATGCTACTTTGACGCTACAACATGTCCGAAATTTTCCTTTTTCCTGTTAAAGTTTTAAAGTAGGGTTTAAATGCCGTCTCGAGGTTCAATGTAGATGCTAAATTTCGACTCGGGTTGCTCCCAACATTTTTTTCAGAAAATAACGAAGATAAATTATCTTTTCCCCTCATGTTTTCGAAAAAGATAAGATAATTGATCTTTGTTACTTTTGATAAAAATGAAGAAAAAGAATTTTTTCCCGTAAAGCTATGATGGTTTCTGTGTCGATAGTTTTCTATTTTTCTGTTTCAGCGAACGAGAATGTTCTTCCTTGAGGTGCGCCGTGACAGGTGCATTTCTTTTCAACATTTTTTATTCTAGAGTATCTTAGAGGTAGAAACATCCACCTTTTGAGGTGCGTGCGGGTGTGTGTGTGTGTGTGTATACGTGCCTCTCTATATAAACGTATATATACGCGCACACTCATACAAGAGGCTTCTAACCGAGACAAATATTACTGCTTGAGTCATCAGGTAGCTTTTCTTCCGAACAAAAAGAGACGCACACCGGTAGGATATATAATATATACTCGGGTCGTCTTTGACTAAGTCACTCCAACACACACTCATTCGCACACAAGCGTTTTCTCCTTCCCTCTTTCCTGCGAGAACTAAAAGCACAAGTAAAAAATATTTTTTTCTGATTCATCGCGTAGGGGAAAAAAATGGAAACTAAGGGTGCTTTCCAGCTAAGTACATAGGCGACACTGTGTAACACAGTGTCCGTTAGTGTGAGAAAGAGCATATCAGTGTGTCTCATTTACACTAGTGGACACTGTGTTACATAGTGTCGTCTGTGTACGTAGCTGGAAAGCACCCTAAATAGGCGTAAGGAAAAATTTTTATTATCTTTTCAATGACAAACGATTTTAGAAAAGTACAAGTCCCGCGTGCGAAAACGCTCTACAAGAGAAAAGAAAAAAAAAAAAAGAAATCGCAGCATATATTTTTTCAATGCGCTGAACTTGTGCTACAATCAGATTTTCCCGAGATTAATTGCGGTGATTAATTAAGATCGAATTCAGCCGTTTCCCCGAGACAAGATACATGGTAACGGGGAAGGGTATCAGATCTCGCGCACGTGAAACGGCGCGCGCAAGATTTGAGATTTCGATTTTTCTCCGAGTCGCGGGACTAAGGTAACGCGATCGCGTTCGAACACATTCGAACGACCTTATAATGTAACGCACGAATATTATTTAAGAGCGCGATGCATTTCGGCTTAGATTTCGCCGCGCGCAATTACAGCACGCACGCGCATTGGAGAAAGAGAGGCGTTTTTTTACTCCGCTCTATTAATTATCGCGCGACCTGCGCGCGGCGTTCTGTCGCATTATTATGTAATCGCGAAGTAATTAATATACCCTCCTCGCGCGCGGAGAGACTCTCCGCGAGATTGTGCGTGCGCGAAGTTTTTTCCAGACGGTTTTACACGCGGGAGATGCGCAATCAACGTTAATTGCGTAACGCCTAATGATAAATTACATCTTGGCCGCTTATCCGCGCGCATCGTTGGACAATATATATATATATAGTAAATATGTAAAGCTGATGGGAGATACGCGCGCGCGATTGCTAAGCGGCCGCGCGCTCAATCTCATCCTTCTTCCTTCTCCTATATCGTAATAGAGCTATGCATAATAAAGGATCGCTAAACGACGACACCTTAACAGATCTCTAATGACCACGTATCAAACCGCGCGATGATGGAATCGCGCGGTTCGCGTCTCGGCGTCTCGTCATTTCTCTCTCTATCTATCTCTCTCTTCAAAAGAGACTTCCTTCAACGAAGAGCGTGTCTAATCGTGTGAAAATCCTCCGAAACTTATCAACGATCGTGAAATAAATGACTGCCACGTGTATATCGTTTTTTTTCCTTCTTCTTTACTCGACTCGCGCATAATTTTACATTCGATAAAACGTACTCAAATGATGCGTGTGTGTGTGTACGCGTGTGGAGTCATTGGGAATTAAAAAAACAGCAACATGACATTTTAACATTTTGAAGTTAAAACATTGTAACACCTACTAACGACTGATAAACGATGACGATGTCGAACGGAGCAAACAAACGGACGACTGTGATTAATAAGCGTCGATTTCTCGAGTGTTTGCTCAAGTACACCTTGATACATGCTTATTTACTCTGACATCGCGTTCGATGATCATAGAAAAAATGCGGCGTACATACGTTACGTGGACGAAACTTGCTTTTAATATAAATTTAAAATGAAAGTAATTTTTACGCGCAATCCAGCAATAATCAAACAAGAGGAGAAAAAAAAAGACTTTGAAGGGTTTCAGTTTAATCTCTGCAGCTGCAAGCATTTATTTTCCTGCGCTGAGAAATTATTCATAGCGTTAGAAAAAATTCCCAGCACAGAACTACAAATCTCCGAACTCTTCTTCTTCTCTCTCTCTCTCTCTTTCTCTGCTGCGTAAGGTCCTTGATGGCAGACCCTCCAATGGCCTCGTTCGGACCCACGACGGTTCGGTCGAGTGTTTCACCGAATCTCCGTGTAGCTTATACCAACACACGGAATATTTACAGCACCCCAGTGTCGTGTTACCGCGAGCGGGGATTGGTCAAATCTCGTGTGGCTTCTCTTTCTTTTGGGTCGCGCATATCGGGATACAGAAAGATAAGTCTCGCGTGCCGCCCCTTTTACGAGAGTTTAGGAATTCGCCGACGCGGTCTCTCTCTTTTTCTCTCCCCAATAGACGCAATTCTCAATCTTTCGAAAGACGATCGTTGTCGTGCACGGCGTACACTGTGCGCGCGATTGCCGGCATATGCTTTATGCTTTATCCATTAACTTCGGGACGGTAATTACGATCCAAGTTATGTATAGGCGTCACATTCGACGGGAAGTTAATAACCGACGTTGCGGATCGCGCCGGATGGAAAGAAGCTCGTTTAAATTATGCATGATAATCCTTCCCCTCCTCCCCCCCCCTCCTCTCGCGGCAGCGCGGCGAGTAAACAAAGTTTTAATTCAGTCGGAGTTATCGAGTTAAGTCGTTAACGGAATGACACTTTATCGTTCGATCGTTTCGCGTCCTGCAGCGTGGATTTCGCTCGATTATCTCGCGTTCGAAATACTTTGTGGAATCTTTCAGGAAGTTAATGCGACTGGACAGTGTCATGTTTATGAAACGATTATCTTTGCGAAATTATTTAATTTGCAAAAGTGTTTTTGCAGCGTGGCGCATTTTATTTATTTTAATGTTATAAGCGCGGTGCGTGTGTGCGTGTGTGTGTGCAAGAAGTACAATAAAAGTTACATTCAAAAGACAATGTAATACATGTTTCTTTAATATTTTACAAGTTAATGTTATTTGCTAAAATTCTTGCGGTTAAAATTGTTATTTAATTTCAACGATTTACATTCATGAATGCCAAATACTTTGCGACATTTTAAACCTGGAAACTTGCATTTTCGAGATAACGCGGCGCGCGATTTCATCGGCTTGAAAAAAAAAAGCACTTCTTGCGCGAATCTCCCTGAAACAACATCGCGTCTCTCTTTTTTTTTTTTTTTTCAGAGAGCAATTGAGCCAATTACCGACCGCGGAAGCGACCAGTTAGCGAAATCAATCGGACGGCGGGAAAAATCCTTTCGCGAATTGCGGTTACGTCGTCTCGTTGCGACCATTAAACCCGCTCGAGTCAATGAAACGCCCTCCTTATTCCCTCCTCTCTCGCCCTGCGGAACGCGAGACACGCCGGACGCATGTCTGAACGGGGTAACTGTTTTCCGTTCTTGCGAAAAGTTAACGGCTCGCGTTCGCGTCTCGAGCAATTTCGCCGACTTATGGAAGACGGCGCGCGGCCGGACGGTAAGAAACGCCCGTCGGGTATCCGTGCGATTATTTTACGAGTACCGTTACGCAAGGGCGACTCAATTTTCTCGGTGATCGATTTATCGACGAGACGGCGAATTCCGCACGGCGTTTCTCGGCGCGCGCGGTTTCCGAGACTTGGGTCACGAGGCCATCGAGATGCGCGCCACGACGGGAGACTTGTCGTACAAGGCTCGTGGAAACGAGAAGGAAAAAGATTTAGGGGATATTTAGACGTTTTGTTCTTTTTCTTCTCTCAACCACAACAAATCAAATGGGAAAATCTTTGCCCACGTATTTTGAAATTCAAATGAATCCCATTTTATCTCTTAATGGTTCGAAGGGTTAAACAGACAGACTCCTCGCGGCGACGTTGCATAAGAGTGGTTAAATTAATAACCACTTTTACCCCGGCTACGCCAGGTAATTGTATTGCGTTCAAAAAAGATATACGATTAATGTTAACGTCGCTTATATATGCGTGTGTGTGTGTGTGTGTATGCGCGTGCGTGCGTGCAACTTCGGTCGAAGAAAGTTCCTTTTCTGGTTCAGCGAGATCCTCCCGACAACCTGATTTCGCCGATCCACCTTCCACTTGTTGGCACAACGAGTTGTTTTCGCGCTGAGACTAATTGCGTCCATTAATCGTGACTCGATTCGGTAATTCAGATTTGGACCCGCTTTGTCAGTGTCTCGTTTTCGCGCCGTCGATTTTTACCAGCCCGGTTTTCGATATGATTGCAATTATTCACACCTTGTCCGTCTTGAAAAAACACAACAACATTTTTTTAGTTTCATCGGTCCATTTAATTCGCAATTTTTCACGAAGATGTTAATTAGCGATTGGCTTTAGAAATATTGGTTTTAGGATCAACTTATATTGTCCGCGTTAGTTAATTATTATCCTCGCACACCGGAGTGCGGTTCAGATTCGCGCGTAATCGTTACAGGGCTCCCGGTAACGACGTAGCGCGCGATAAAACGCCACTTCGCGCGGTGGCGCGCGCGTGAACGCGTCCCAACCAAGCGCCGATATTTCGCGAGTATAAATTTTCCACAGCGACTGATCAGTGGCGAGGCGATAAATTAGAGACGAGCCTCTAAACGCGCGTGTTTCCACCCGACTCGTTCGCAACAAAGTGAATGGAGCGCGACGGGAGAGACGTCGTCGGGAGAGACGCGCGTTTAACCACCGATAACCTCGCGAATATACGAGCCCGCCGGCCTGCTCACGGCCTCGTATGCGTAACACTTTCGATACCGTTATCACGAGCGCCATTGCTGCGCTTCCTGCCGCCAATCTCACGAGCTCAAGAACTCTTTTGCGTTCCGATACGAACAGCTTGTGTATAAGAAACGCTCGCGATTTGCGAGCCGGTCGCCTGGAATATAATTATCGACGGGATAAATCAAATTCATTTTTCACATCGGTCTTTAATTAGCATTAGATAGCCGGGCGGAGATTTCCGATTGGCCAAGCTGATATTTTAAATTATCATTTCTCGAGCCAGAAGCTGGCTGCAAAAAAAAAAGTCGCGGCTAATATATATTCCATAATGATAATATAATTTGTATCTTGTACTTCTATTTTTATTCTGCATATTTTTTTATTATTTTTTCTTATTCTCACTTTTCGCAAAACTATATTCACTCATACACACTCATTTACATATACTCATTTTTCTTTTTTTTTTTTATTCTTTTCAATATTTCAGTTAATGTTTTTGTTAACGTTACGCTCGAGCGGATTTTCCCACGACGCGGCGCTTAAGAAATAAAGCTACATCTATCTATATTGTTTTCTACGTTTTTTATTTTTTTAAAGCAAATAACACATGTGCAACATTGAGTCAACGTAGGGTAAAAAGACATATATTTCATACATGTGTCACATTTTATTTTACACAAAAATTGTGCAGTGAACACAACAATAAAAACGCTTTTCTTTCCATCTCTCTTTTTAATCTTCTCTTCTTTTTTTTCTCTTCTCTCTCTTCTTATACGAAATTCGTCGATCGCGTCCAGGAATCAATCTCAGGTCGTTACACCGAAGCTGCTTCTTTCGTTTGCTCTCGCCGCACTTTTATATCCAGACGTAAACACGTCGGTGTTTGCTTTGGAGAGACGTACGCAACCGGTAAGAGCTGACCGGTCTCTCCGGCGAACAGGTAGCGCGACGCATCTATAGATAAAACGCGCACGTGTATGTGTACGTATAAACGTGTATACGAACGCGTGCACGTGAATAGATGCACATTGACGTTTCTCTGAATGAATCCCCGAGTGAACCGGTTGAGAACCATTATGTGCGCTTACGAGCGCCGCCGTTTAAGACCGGAGCACGGAGAAGAAGAGACTTCAACGCCCGCGCAAGGCCACGCCAAATCTCGATCGGAGACTTCAACGCTTGGATCTGTGTTCTCCGCGGAGAACAGAGAGACTGCGCGCGTCGATGTCTCCGGGAGACTTCAACGCGCGCAACCGTCTTCGGAGACATCAACGCCCGGCTGGCCGATAGTCTCTCGAGACGCGGATTTATTTTTAATCTAATGACACGCTAGTCAACAATACTGCGTAATCCAGAATTGCTCTGTGAGTTGATAATATCGCGTCGTTTTTTTTTTTTTTGTTTTGTTTTTTTTATATCTAAGTACAGCAAGCGATAATTTTACGTAAAGGTTTTGCGCAATAGGTCAAAGCGTGATAAATCAAAGAGTTAAGAGCAGCCACGGGTGTCGAAGCCACGTCGTCGCTCCAAAAGTGAACTTTGCGGATCCGGTTGAATTACGAGCACTTCTTCGCGCGCTTTCCGACACGCTCCGCGATCTGCATAAATATGTGCCCGGTGCGCGCGCGTTTTATCCCGTCGGCGTGAGAGATATACGGCAGGAAGGTGGGCGCGGAAGGCGAACTTTACGACTACGCGCGCGCGTCGACAGATAGAGAGGGATTTTCTCGTCGTGGGGTTCGGACTTCGATCTGCTTTCACGAGGTCGGTGTGTTAGAAAGTCGCGCGTGGACCGTCGATCGCCGTCCGGATTCGGCGCGACGACGGACAGAAAAACGAACAGTTCGTCGAATATCCTCGCTGCGAAAAACAGACCCGAGAAATCCGTCCGGAAAATAAATATCTCTATAGCATACGTAGAACCCCACTCTTTTTTGAAAATTGTGTTTCCCTTTCCTTCTTCCGTCTCGGTTCGCCCACACAAGTGCGCGCACAGCCACCCACGCTGTGCGCGCGGCGATTACGACGATTCCCATGTCGAAAGAAGCGCGCGCGAGTTCGAATCTCTGTACATAGATTCGGCGAGGAAGCGCGTCGAGAAAGAGTCCGACACACTTGTGAAAGATTCGGTTCAGCTGGACCCTTTCGAAATTTCCGTCCGAGGCACGGACTAGGCCACGACGATGAGATCTCGTGTAGATTTCGGCCGAATCCACGAGACAAGGCGCGCTCGAAGACCCACAAACGAGGAACGAATCCCTCCCTGAGCAGGGTCGCATCGCGCGACGTAGCCCGAGGCTGTCCTCTCTCGCTGGGTGTCCATTTTTCACGAAGTCTCTCTCTTTCTCTTCATCCCGTTTCCTCCTTCTTCTCCCCCCGCTGTTTCTCTCTCCCGCGTCGTTCCCTCCCTCTCGTTCCCCAACTTTAAAGTTTTTTTCCTCTCTTTTAATTCCATCTTCTTTTTCTTCTTTTAATCTCCCTTCGTGCGCGCAGCCAACGCCCGTGATCTTCGTCGCTCTTCGTGCGTTTACTCCTTTTCTCTTTCTCTCTCTCTCGTCGGACTCACGCACACGCCCTCCTCTTTCGCTTCTCCTTCCGCCCTCCCACCGCCCTCTCTCTCTCTCTCTCTTTCTCTCTCTCTCGAATCTCTCGCTCTTTCGATCTCGAGTCCATCTTCGTTCGTGGCGACGCGCACCACCGACAGCGGCTTCGGCGTTATATGTAGCTAGACATCTCGCGTGCACCGAGTGCAAGAGGGAATCAATCGAAACGTGTGTATATGCGTTTCGCGCGCGCAAACGCGCTTCTTGTCTTGGTTCTACCGTTGGCGAATCTTTCTCGCGGATATTTCTTCCCACAATGGCGAATGGAAAGAAAGGAGAAAGACGATACGAGACGGAGCTCGCGCTTCTTCGCAAAGAAAAATCTTTCTCTCTCTCTCTCTCTCTCTCTCACGTCCATTCCGCGTTCGCCACATTCGTTCGCGGCGAGACGCGGGAGATGCGGAGAGGAGACTGCGGAGAAGACTCTCGCGTGCACGTGTGTGCACGCGGATGTGTGCGCGCGTCTGTCTCGCGATGACTCGGGAAGATGCTTCGATTCGTCTGAGGCGGATAGAGGCGCGGGCAAAAGGCTTCTTTTATAGCGCGTACACGGCGATAAAGCCGAGGGGAAAAAAGAACAAAAAAAACTATATTGCGGAGCACAAAAATTATATATAAAACGGGCGGACTGTATCTGTAGACGTGTCTCTCGTCGAGGACGAGAGGCAACTTTGGACCGACGCCTATTTGATCGCGCGCGTTCGCCGAGAGACGATTTTACGCGCGTCCCTACTTACTACTAGATATCTCTCGGATATGCGTGGTTTGGTATGTGGATATCCTTCTCAAGGTGGCAAGATAAAGAGCGAGCGTTATAAAACCGATACCGTGAGCAGAGGAGGCGAGCGAGAAAAAGAGAGAGAGAGAGGTGTGGAGAAGCCAGGGCTCGGATACGACGGATAATCTCTACGTGTGCGTGTCCTCCTTCTCGTTCCTCCCGCGGTCTTCCGCGGGGTCTACCCTTCTCAAGGTAGCGAAGCGAGACGGAGCCACGAGAATAAATTCAGGTGGAAGAAGGAGAGAAGCGGCGAAGGAGACGAAACGGCGGATAACGTAGGTCTAACGTAGCCGGTTGTCTCCGTCTTGCTTGGACCTTCAACCGCGTGTATCCTTTCCAAGGTAGCGAGAGCCAGAGTAGGACATAGCTCGAAGGTGGAACCGGGGAAAGAAAGAGAAGAGAGAAAGAGAGAGGAAAAATAAAGAGAAAGAGAAAGAGAAAAAGAGAGAAAGATAGAGAGCTCTACGGAGATACCGCGAAACAGGGCGGAGGGATTGCGATAATGCACGTGTTCTCTCGTATATACCGATTTTCTCCGTTCCTCTCGCGATTCTCCATAATATATCCCTCTCGGACGACGCGCGGCGGCGGCTGGAAGAGAGAGCACGTCAGAGAAAGAGAGAGAGATGATTATAAGAGACATGATAATGCCGGGTGGCCGAGCAGCCTTGTCGATGACTCGATGCTCTGTTTGTGTTCGTACGGCTACGTACGGCTAAGTCTGTCCCGATCACACTCACCGGCTTGTGGAGGTCGTTCTTGTTTCGCGTTGACTACCTGCGTGACGACGGTCTCTCTGCCTTCCACCTCCTCATACTCCCGGCATCGAGTGTACGTCCGTCTCTCTCCGTCTTGCGTTTCGCGATCCTCTACATCGCGCGCTCTGCGTCTCTTTCGGTTTACCTTCTCTCTCTTTCTCTCTTTCTTCACCTCGCTCAAGAGCAAACGAGCGAGAGAACACGTGGAAGGAGAGAGAGAGAGAAAGGTGCGATGGAAGAGTTAGCCGCGATCTCTCTTTCTCCTTCGATCGAGAGTGGGAGGAGTGACGGAGTTGGACTCTGGAGCGCGGATGAGGGAAGAGAGAGAGAGGACAGAAAAAAAAAAAAAGAAAAAAGAAACGACTCTCAAGGGGCGAACGATCGTCCCGAAGGGAAGGTATAGGGGTGTGCAGGTAAGCGAAGAAAGAGGAGACAAGAAGAATGGTATGAGGGAGGAATGAGAGGCTCGACTCGAAAAAAACGCCGAAGTAAGAGAGAGAAAGAGAGACAGAAAGAGAGAGAGAGAGAGAAAAAGAGGCGGGAGGACGGAGTGAGCGAGACGCGCGTGTACATGTGTGGCGCGAAGGAAGGGAGCCAGGAAAGCTACGGATGCTGGCCGGCGGCGGCCATGTTGCTGGTATCTCGGAGAGAAGAGAGTGATCAAGGAGGCTGCTGCACCGTGGAGGCTTGTGCTGTTTGCCTCTTCAGCCGAACCGTTCAAACTTTGAGCGTTTTAATTCCACCTGCTGCGACGTGCGCGGTGCACAGTTTTTACGTCCACGTCTTTGTCCGTTTGATCTCGTTCCAATTCATTTTTAAATCACTTGAATCGATCAGTGAAGTTTTCCTAGTGATTGTGCGATCCTAACGCCAAGCCACGTCGTTTGTCGCGTCGTTTACCGCGCGCGTAGACTATCGTGTGATTGCCGGTGCGCGATTACATGCAATACGAACGAGTCGAATCACGAAAAGATCGAGCTCGATCGGAGAGACAATATTGAGTGGTGCGCGAAGACGAGAAACGACCGCGGAGTGACCGACGGCGCAATGCTAATGAACGTTGTGAGACAGGTTGGTGACAAGTGAACGGACGACGACGCACTTCGAAGAGCTCCTCTTACCGGAATCTCGAGTCCTCTTACACGCGGTACACCACCAGTCGCAAACGCAAAATACAGCGTAGAGAACAGCGGGTTTCTCCGTGAAAGAATGTCCTTAACAGAGTAATCCCCGTCGTAGCAAATTTCCGCCGAGAAATCGTACGCCTCGGTATGAAGGTGGTGACACTATCATCCGTTGAGATGTGATCCAGAACATAGGAGGGACGCTCAGTAGTTTGTAGTTGGTCCCCATCTCCCCCCCCTCTATCACCTTTTATCACCCCACTAGCCCCCTTTGCAACCTCTACCACCTACTCCACCTCTCTCCCTCTCCTCCACGTCCTCCGGTAATCCATTGCGCCGGTAAAGCGACCATCGGATCAGCGTCTTCTTCCGAATGCGTCGGAGGCTGTACCGCACAACAACAACTTCTCCCACCAATTTCTAATGCGATTCCTACGAGTGAGTATTATTATATCTTTTATACATATATATACATTTGTTTGTTCGTTTCTCTTTGCAATGGTCTCTATATTATTGTAGCGCGCTTCATTCTTTCCTTGGCACATCTTCATCAATTGCTGCGAGCTACCTGCGTGATGACGCACAGGTGACGCGCAGGTGACCCACGTTAAATGCCTCTCACACTTCCATCTCATCTCTTTGCGCTTGTACAAATGTTTCATGTTTTTTTATTTTTATTGTTTCTCAATGTAACGTCTTCTGAGCTCTTGAAAGAGTTTTGTTTTGTTTTTTTTTTTTTTTTTTAAGATCTTTTCTCTGCAGAGAAAGAAATTTCAGAGAATATTCGTAATATTTATTCAATTATTTACTCGATTGAGAGATTTTTAACTGTAGAAAATACTACTTGAACTATTTTTTTAAACTAGTCAGTGTGCAACAATATTATTTTTTTATATTACTAACAAATAGAGCAGAATGGCACTCTCACGCGCGCACAAATAGCGCTTGTTTCTTTTTTTCTTTCTTTCAGACAAGATGAATTGCCTACAATCTTATCTTTTGGTTTTCTTCGTGTTATTGACTGTATCTTTTTTTTATCATTATCTTTCTTTCAGACAACATGAATTGCCTACAATCGTATCTTTTTTTTTTTTTTTTTGTTTTATTGACTGTATCTTTTTTTTTATCATGCCATATTAGTATGTGTATCTATTGTCTTTCTTTTTGTCTTCTTTGATACTTTCTTTCACGAATGTGAACTACCTGCATTTCGTATAGCATTCACAAATGTTTTAAACACTGATTCTCAGAATAGGTTGAACCTGTTGAATTGTCGATAACGAACTGGATTCGTAACGAAGTTAGGATTAAAAAATGTCTTTTGGATTTTTGGTACTTAAGTCCTAATTGTTCGGCCACATTTCTCAAATAATCGAGATAAAAGTAGATTGTTTTCTATCTTATTGATTAGACTAACCTGTGACCGACTATTAACTGTAAGTTTCTCTAAACACAAAAATGAACTTTCGCACCCAACAACGTTCAGGTAACAAAAAAAAACCGAGGTGATTCCCGTTCAATAACGTGTTAATTTCCATTAGCGCAGGTCAACCTCTGTAATGTTCTTCAAGAGAATAATCTCGAACTCTCACTGGATCTCTAGAATTCACTCTCGATACACTAACGGCAGTTTTGTGTTGCAGCTGTTGCTGCTTGACCGATTCCGATTCGCCGCAGCTGCGAGACCGCGTTCTAGGATCTATCGGCGGCAGATGCAAGATGCGTTCGCCGCCGATAGACACATCGCGTTTAACCGCGTCAACTGCTATTACTTTTAGTACGACTCGACTCAGACTCCTCCGTCTCCGAAAGCATCGTTCACTGACGCGAAGCGAGGGCGTACAGGTACTTGAAATACAAACGGACCCACGGAGGTGGGTCCAATCTGATGGGGTTCCCTTTAAGAATCAGGTTAGACCGGCCGAACCTGCTTCTCTGCCTTCTCGTCTCCAGTTCGCGGTTGTGTACCGGCCCCGTGCGTACCTACTCCTTCTCTCAGGTTGCCCCAATCTCCTTCTTCCGCGTAGTAGGTAGGCACTTACCTACCTACTTCCCGCCGCCACCATCTTCGGCATCTCTCGCTGTTCCTCCTCGTCTCTCTCTTCTTCTTCCTAACAACCAGTCTTGTTCCTTTCTCGCAAGCATCCTCCGCGTCTCCGTTATTGACGGGACCGGACCAAGAGAGAGAGAGAAAGATGAGTACGCAAGAGAGAGAAAAAGAGAGAAAGAGAATGAAAGACGAAAGAAAAAGGCGAGAGTGAGAACCGGCACCGTTCTGTGTGTTCACTCTCGATGGTTCGGCTTCCTCGTTACGTCTATTATTATACCTGTCTATCCGTCAGAGCAGTGCCCGCGAGCTGAATTCCAGTTTTACGCGCGCGCCCTCCTCCACACTCGCGCACTTCTCGCGCGCTGTGGTAGTAGGAGTAGATGGGTGAGTCGGGAGAGAAGAGCGAACCAACTGGTTTTGCTAACATCCACCTGGGCGAGACCGCGCGTTGCGAGGACGTAGAATTCGCGGGATCAGACTGGTTGACCGACATCCCGCGCGCGAATCCTTGCCCAGCGAAAAGTGAATAACGTCGAACCTGCCTGGTCGCGCGCGGGTTCCGGTTTTCCGCTTGCGGGACCACGCGATCGAGGCACGTGAACCTTCGCTTTTTGAACAACGAGTCACGTGCGCGAGCGTACGGAGAAGCGCGTCTTTTGGTCTCGCTTTTATTTATGTCTAGGTCAACCTACCTGCTGCGTGCGAAAATACCACGACGTTCCGAGACTAATTTCGGGGGTTTCCAACTATTTTATCGCATACCTGACCATTTCGTACCTGGACGATGCGTGCTGAGATACGTTTTTTGTCGAAGATTTCAAAAGTTTTTTCCCAATGAATTTCCTGCCGTTTGACTTTCGGTTTTTTTCGTGCGTGCAGTTGTTGCACACGTTGCAGTTACAATACACATTCGTGTCTACTACGTGCATCTGAAACTCCTCATTTGAAACGCAACAGAAAGAACTAACAATAGTAATTTATCAAACGTTAACAATTATCCATAAGTAATTATCTACAAAACGTTAGTAGTTATCATAAGTTTGAAAAAATATTTGCGAAAATAAATTTCGCGTGTTGCTCGCACTTTATGCATCTTTTCTTAAAATTGCAATTTGTTTCTTTTGCTTACAGGTCGTTCTTGCCCGATGTTTTCCTCCGAATAATGATGTGCCATATAATAAGATTGAACAATCTGTGATACCCGATACTAACGTTGGCTAGGCATCTAGTCGAAGACTGGATCAGACTGGAATGTCCGCCAGACTGGAGTTTTCGAGATTCTTATCTGTGCTTTACCCTTCTCGATTACTATAAATAATCGCAACGCTATTGTTGCAACACGCATTGCGAAGAGAAGCGAAGTCGATGGCGGTAACCTGGTCCCTCCATCGCATCGAACTGCAGAACCGTTTGCCGCGATTTCTGAGGAAAAAACAATCGAAAAAATAATCCACGCTTGAAGCGAAACGTTTTTTTCTTTGCGGATTTCACACGATAGAGAAGATTTGGAAGACGGCATCGAAGAATGTCGACGTGCACCGACGAGGCCGACAACGCACCATTGCACATGCAGGAGACATTATCTCCGGTCAGTCCTAAGTTACTGGTTCTGACTATATTTTCAGACCCGAACCTAGATTTATCTAACACTTTATCTAACATTTATCTAATATTATTTTACTAACTAATTTCATAAAACTAACAAAAATCTACAGTTGTCGAGAATAATAAGAGGGTCGATTATGGGTCTTCCGCTTGGTGGCTATTCTGTGAGTACTAATCCGACTTAATATCAAGACATGCTCATGTGTAAATTTAAGTTTGACAATTTTGTTTTTATACATATATTTCATCGCAAAAATATGTGAAAATGGAAATGAAGGTTCCATTGTGTTGATCATTTTATCATGCAACTTACGAATTTTGGTTTGTTTTTTTTCTAATGAAAACTTCGTGACTTGCATGCGGTAGATTATCGAAATTTTAAAAGCTAACGTGCAATCGCACTACGAAATATAACTACGAAACATAATCCGTGACTTTATACTTGAAAACAAAGATTACCCCCAGTCGCCGAATCTGTAAACAGAAAAGCAATATATACGACGGGCGATACAGTCTTTAGAATGAGTTGTTGTTACGACGTTGCTATCAATACATCGGTATCTCGAAAAATGGAATCTTGAAACTACAAGAATTAACGAAAAATTGAATATGTGATCGAATCGCGAGTAATCGGAATCTGTGTCACCGTGTGTCACCGTGTGTCGTTTTGTGTTACCTAAACTCGTGTGTGCGCTTATTCTAGAAGAACTCTACGAGATCTCTTTTTTTGTTTCAATTGTATATAAAAAACGTAACTTCTCTCCTGAAATTGTGTATACGATATAAAAACAACAACTCCTTCATGAGTGAATATGACTCTTTCTATGCCATACTATCTGCCATGAAGGATGATGTCACGGATGAAGTCGACGAAATCTATTCCACGGTAATTAAAGTAAAAATTGTTTTATCAATTTTGTGTTTAATTTTTATTCTATGTCTCTCTGGCATGAAGTGTTAACTGTATTATCTGATGCAGTTGTCAAATAATTTGTAATTAATATTTTTTTTTGTTTGTGTTTGTGTTGTGTATTTATATATATATTATTTTTTATATATTCTTTACAAGAACAATGTGATTTTCTATATTTTTTTTTTATAAATAGTGAGTTCACTTTGTTCATTTTATGTATTTGTTACATATGTATTTATTGTATATGTATTTTTAATCTCTTGACTGCGAAAAGTCATGCACATCGTCGTACAAATCGGGTTTTGCGAAAATAACAGATATTGACATGTATGAAGCCTATAGATATGTAAAGCGCAGAATCGAATAGAAACGTATTCA
Source organism: Pseudomyrmex cubaensis (assembly GCA_014825685.1). Lineage (NCBI taxonomy): Eukaryota > Metazoa > Arthropoda > Insecta > Hymenoptera > Formicidae > Pseudomyrmex > Pseudomyrmex cubaensis. Next base: position 15,374 of record QVOA01003111.1, read on the forward strand.
ATGATAAGGTCAGTGACTCTAAAATTTGCTTGTATGAACGAATTAAATACATACTAATGAAGAAGAAGATATACAAACGCAACTAATAAATTTGAATAAAAAAGTAGAAAAAAATAAAATAAGATTGAAATAAAATAAAGTAGACTAAAACTGATAAACCTTTTGAAATTCTTTTTATAAAAATAATAGAATTGTTTAAAATATGTGTGTGTGTGTGTGTGTGTGTGAGATTCTGAAGAAAATCTGTTTTTTTATGATAATTTTAAATAAATTGAAATGAAGAGATCGTCCTGAGACTGCAAATGTGCCTGAGAGTTTATACATTTTTTGTCTTTGTTATTTGTCTACGTCACACAATCTTTTTGACTCTGTGGAATGCACTTGAGTTCATCGATCGTAAGAAGTTCGAAAAATCTGCAGGAAATGTCACAATGAAAAGGAAAAGAACTAATGCTCTTTAATCCTACGTTTTCTGCCGCCAGGTTTTCCCAAGGTATTGCGGTTTTGTGCTCGACGCGTTTATTTCTGTTCTCTGTAGTCACCAGCATATATTTTGCCCAATTCCAAAATCTCCTTAAAAGTAGAGAAATATCCAAAAAATATCTTAAATGTAGAAAAACAGTTCTCGAATTCCTTCGGCTTTGGACATGTAACGGTCTCAGATTTTAGTAATGCAAAATTTTGTCATAAAGTAGTAGTAGTAGTAGTAATAAAAGTAGTAATAGTAGTAGTAGTAGTAGTAGTGTAGTAATAGTAGTAGTTTGTTTCTACTTTTGTAAGTATCCAGAATGTGCAAGTCGAGCTTGATCTGAATGTGTTACACGATATCATCGCACTTTTCGTGAGAGAAAGAAAGAAAGTGAATGAGTTAGAGAGTGAGTGAGAGAGAATGAAAGAGATTTTCAACGACATCGAGAAAGACAGAATCAAGAAAAAAGTATATAATGTTTGAGCTTTTTCTCTGCATTAAAAGCAGATAGGCCATATTCCTTATCAAATCGAGAAATTCTTTTATTCGGGAGAAACGTATATACTAGGTATGCCAAGCATCCGCTCGTCCCGTCCTATATGTATATATATATATATATGTATATATGTGTATATACGTGCGTGCGTATATATATACACGTAGGTATCTACCGTGGACAAGAGATCTGCCGTGGAGCCGATGACTGTTCAGATTTCTCGTACCTGACGGTTAAACGAAGGGAACCTTCGGCGATGATCGCGCCGTTCATTATGGAGATAAGAAGTAAAGGCTCTTTAATAGAATTCCGAGCGACTGGTTATTTTGTATCTTCATTAACTTTTTCGTTAACCGATTCGTTATTGGGCGGCAAACTAAAGAAAAAAAAGGGGGATGGAAAAGAGATGGAAGGAGTCGACCTGTGATTCGTGGGCGCTCGTCTTTTCTCGATTCGAATGACTCATACCGATCGCAAAAACGAAATTGAAAGCGTGTAAAAAAAAAAATAAATAAATATGTATATACATATATTGAAAGGAAATGACGGAGATATCGAAATACTTGCAAAACACACGCGCATACACACACACACACACACATACACACACACATACTGGCAGCAAAAAAAAAGTGCTTGATAAGTAATCAACGATGACGTTAATTAAATAAGCGTATGACCGATGTGTACATGTGAAATCGACTTATATTGTGGCCCCTACAAGTATCGGCAATTTGTGCGAAAGTCAAGTTCTATAATGAAAACAGTCTCGAGATTGCATAATATTTAATTTGTCATATAATTTCAACCTTCGTGTTTCACTGTAGAAAGTATGTCCGAACAGATTTGTGTAAGTTGATTCGTGCTTTAATATAATTAATTTTACATTAATTATATTAAATTATAATTATATTACATTAATTTTATTCAAACGTGAATAAAATAATTTACTTGTTAACAAGAAACTAAACCAAGTAAAGATACGATAACGAACAATAAGGTTTTTTTAACGATAACAAAAAGTGATCTCATGTGATCTAACGATTCCGCGTACCCGCGTTGTGCGCGCAGCTATGTGCGACGCCATGATTGGCAACAAGTTGCAAGGGGTATGTCCGCGCGCAGTTTGCAGCGTAGCGGAACGGATAAGAAACGAGGGAGTTCGAGAGCATCCGCGAGTTTCAGCCGTGGACGGACTGGAGTATTCGACCGACGGACGGACACGTCCGTCTAGACTGCTCTCACGATCCGCGGACCAGCCACGGCCAATTAACTGTTATTATGAGGGATTTCTTGCGTGTAAACAGAACGCGCAGCATCCCAAACGAGTTGGTTCGCGATCCGTTGAGATTCGCAGTAGCCGTTTCGAGCTACTCGCGAAATCGCGAAACGTTCGGAAGTGCTTGCTTTGATTGGACGGCGCCGTTGATGCGCGATCGTTTTCGTTTTTCTAGAGAAATTTGTTTGCCATACAATGTTTCTCTTGAATGACGATTTATTTAAATTGTAAACATTTAAGCAATAAAAGATTTCGCTTGGGCTTCTATGTTACGCATTTTATAAATACCTTTTTACATCAAGTTGCTACTAAAATCTAAAACTTCTGTACGCGGAAAAAAATTTTTTGCTGGCGTAGCAAGATTATATTGTCGGCGAGAAAAATTTCTTAAATATTACCTATTAGATATTTGCTGCTTGCATAAAAATTCCTGAAGATGGATTGGAAACGCGTGTCATTTTTATTTTTTTTTATTTTTTTTTTTTATTTTTATACCCACGTTTCGTGGATTTTCAATTCATTTCATCAGAGTTTCAAGAGCAGTCTGATAAGAGTCAGGCTGTTCTTGAAACTCTGATGAAGTGAACTGAAGTGTCTACAAACAGTCGGTACAAAAATAAAATTAATGCGGTTTAAACTCTCGAAACTGTTCAGGATTTTCTATTAAATTTGTTTCCTTATCAACAAAACATTTTACTATTGAAAAAATTCAATAGTAGGCTTAGAAAATTTTTCTCGCTGGCCATATAATAGTAAAATATTTTTTTCGTGTATAAGTACGTGCGGTTGTAGTAGTCAATGTAGCGCCACAAATGCTTCGAAGCATCATTTTATCGTTGTTCTACATCTGCTGAAAATAAAGATGGAACATGATGCTCGTTAGCTTGCAATTTAACATAATGTACAACCCATCGCGTAGACGCGAGAAGAGTCAGACACAGACTTATCAAACCACGTTGCGGCGAGCATCAATAAATTTGTTTTTGTTTAACGTTCACGACTTGCTTGGCAACGAACAGAACCGTCCGATTATTCGTACAATTTATCTTTATGCGCGCTACAAGATAGCCGGATTAGATCGGTGAGTTTGCGTGACGATGGAACAACTGTAATTCGATAAGTATGACAACAGAGAGAGAGAGAGAGAGAGAGAGAGAGACCGCGACGGAGTAACAACAGAGTCGTAAAAGATAAATTTTTTACCGTTTGTCGCTATTGCATTCCGTGCGAGAGAAATGCAATAAAAACTAATGGATTCCGTGCGTGCGGTTCCGGTTCCAACGGTGCCGGTGTTTCGAACCCGCGCGAGCGCGATAAATTTCAGCGACTGACGTTAGGATTAGATTTCGAGGGAAATACACGGCCGAGTATTCGCATCGAAGAGTACTTAACGTCGTGTAACGACCGCGGGGAGGTTCGTGTCGCGGTTGCGCGACTCTCCGCGGTTATATGTTGATTAATGTCCCTGGTCGGCGTATCTGGGACCCCTGACACCGCCGATGAAGCATATCGTGATTTTAAGAAATGAATCCGAGGAGAGAGAGAGAAAGATTTTCTCAACGACGGAGAAACTGCGAAAGAGAGAATTGAGGAAGTCTAAAAATCGCGAAATTGCAATGCGCGCGATCGTACGCGATGTTTTTATATTGTTCGTGTCGTGTTGTTTAGTTGTAATGTTGTAAATTCGCGACTAAATAAAAGGAATTTCAACGGAATTATTTATTACACGTCCTGCGTACGTCCAGTCCGTACAGCAAATCAAAATCGAAACAAAGATCGAACGTCATCTTGAACAAATTCGCTTTGACTCGAAAATGTCGATCTCGAAGCAAAGCTCACACGTGTACGAGATTACACGGCAACATTTTACTCTCCCCCACCCTTTCCCCATGATCGTTAATTCCACGTGTTCGTTAGATTTGCAAAAATTATTGAATATTATGCGACACAAACTGAGTAACAAAGTTGTGACGTTGTTAAACACCGAGTTTGTCGAGGCGCTCGAGAGAGTGGAATGAAAAGTCGTAATATCGCAAAATAAACACAATTGTTACGTGCCTCGTCTTGGGTGGGGAAAAACACGTGTGGTCTATTCGCGCGCTCGTCCATTAACGATTTTACCGACTGTATTTCATCACGCTAATCCTCGTGTGCTTAATCGCGGCCGTATGATTATTCACGCGGCGTCTGAATTTACGACGGTCAGCGCGCGAGGAAATTATAAGAAAACCGGTGACACACTCGGAGGAGGATTAAGCCTCGGCGCGAGGAGAAATAAGTGAAAAAGAATTATTTATTTTTGCAAAAAGAAAGAGCGAGAGAGAGAGAAGAGACAAAAAGGCGAAAAAAAAGAGCGGATTTTTGTTTGCCTCGGACTAACGCGTGATTCAACGCTATGTATGTTTTCGCGCACCAAGTTCTCCGCGGACATTAAGAAGATGATTCATAATATTGTTAATTATGTTAATTGACGGTACCCATCGTTGCAGCTGCAGATCGCTGCAATATGCGCGCGCGCGCCTTAATAGCGGCTGCCACGTCGCTCGCTGTCACGTTACGAATGATGCCGCATATAGTGACTGTGTGGCATCGGGCAGCTCTCCGAGGTCTTCGAGGTTTTCCTAGGAAAAAGCGAAAGAGAAAGAGAGAGAGAAGAGACGAAGGAAGGGGAGAAACTTCGCGAAATAACTCGCGTTACTGGCTAGAAAGCACGATAATCCGGCGACACGGTCAGAAATTCCAAACGACGTCGTTACTGTACCGTTTCGTTATTTATGCGGGTCGAAGGGGTTTTCGCGCATTAACTTCGCGAATAGACGTGTCGCCAGGGATAGGTGCATCAGACAGAGTCCGTTGGTCGTTTACGATCCTCGCCAACGAACATGTTTAAGATATCTATTGTGCGCGAGTTTGTTCTTGCAATTTTGAGTTGACTAACTTAACTGTAGAAGAAACATCTGTAGAAGGAACATCTTAGAAACTGGTAGAAGAACGTTTGAAGAGAAACATCTTTGAGTATGTGCATTCGTGCGGTTGTGAAGAAGTTGATTCGTCAATAGCATTTAAATTTTTGATCTGGCTGAATGATCACTGAACCGCGCTTTGAAGAGCTAAATCTTTCTGTCAATCGTTTTAATTCAATTTTTATCGTCAATCACTGAAGAAAATTCAAACAAACGTTTGACGTAAATTGACAAGTACACCAGCGATCAAAACTTCGCGGAGGAAAGGGGAAAGATCACCTTTAGAGACCCCTTTTTTGCTATTATGTAGTCAGAAAAAAACACACTTGAGTCTATTGAATTTTTGTTTCAACAAACATTTTGTTGGAAAAACAAAGATCTCAATAAATTTGGCGAAGTTTCTTGCTGGCCTTTCTAGCAAATCTTTTTTTTTCTGTGATATGATGATCAATCTGTCGCATTGGTATCTGAACTTTTCGCGAACTATCTTATCTAATTATTATTTTTGTTATTATATTTATTCGCTCTTTTCACTTAGAACCCAGAAAAAAACACTTGTTGAATCTATTGAATTTTTGTTTCAACAAACATTTTGTTGGAAAAACAAAGAT
>QVOA01003124.1:0-13477 GCA_014825685.1 Pseudomyrmex cubaensis
AAATTTATATATAAATTTATATAATCAGTAGTTGTTCGCCATATTATTAGCGTCTTCGCACATGTGTTGGCGAAACGTCGAGCGCGCGCATAATCTTAAACATATCTCTAAGACATTAATATGTGAGTACAGCATCTCGCAAACTCGCCTAACGATAATGTAATCACATTACATGCGCTACGTTTCACGACAACCTTTGAAACGCTAATTATCTTACGGGGGTTAGCAAAACTAAATATTTGCGAGGCCGCCAAAGCAAAATGGCGGTTTTGATTCTGACAGAAGAGGATTTCTCGGAATTTCCAACGCAGTTTCCACCTGAATATTCCTCAAAGTCACATAATTTTTTGTGTTTGTTTTCTTGTTTTTATCTTAAAATGTTTTTCATAAACAAATACATATATATAAATATAACACTTATGTACATCTATACGTATATACATACAACAAATCTTGTATAAAACTACAGGGGTTGGTCGAACTTATGTTAACACTTTTGTAGGAAACTCACTTGTTGCGGTCAAATGTGTAATTGGATTGCGTGCGCGTATCAAATTTATCAATGCACAGTTTCTCGCAATTTGTTGTCAACAACAACGGAAACGTTCGAGAGAGAGAAAATAAAAAACAAATATTCAGTTGTTTCTACATATATATTGTACGCAGCAAGTGATAATATAATTTTGACTACCCTTGCGCAAACTCTCGCTCTCGAACGTTATCGTGTCCTTACTCACCGATCACGTAGCTATATCCGTCCAAAGTTAGAACGCATTTGCGCGTGTTTGGCGAGGACGGAATGCACGGGACTCGCCGCGAAACACGCTTGCTGGGGCTGCACGAAGTGCTCGCCGCGCCCGGATCCGAGTGGCACTTCTGCACGGGGTCCTTGCCTGGTCTAGACATCGTCAAAAGTCTCGACTAACACGACTTTACGCTGTCGAGATCCTCGCTGTCGGTCTCCTCGTCCGCGAAGAAGCGCGCAAGACCCCGTGGCACCTGATTAACGCAGTACGCCTCGTATTATCCCTCATCGCTCTGCCGTCAATTTATTACATACACCCCCTTGTGCGAAGGTCTCGTTGATCTTCCCGTTTGCCGCCGAAAAACGAATTAGAATCGCGCGACTGTCTTTTCTCGCGACGCGAATCGTCCGTGTATCAATAATATATATTCGTATATCAATAATATATTCGTCGTCAAAGCCGACGCGCGCAGTTCCAGTAGTTCAGTTCATATACAAACCGCCCAATTTTACCGCGACGTGCACACGAACCGCGCTGCGGTTCGACGCAGAATTCCAGATTCTCTCACCGATACGGCCCCATCAAAAGCCGAGAAGCTTTACGATCTCGGGCCACATCCCGATATTCACGTCTTTGATGTATTCAGAAATAAATGTCAGCTCCGGGCTTCCTTCTCTCTCGCGAATATATAGATGGATATAGAAGCGGGCACGAAGCGTGAAATATCGTTCGATATTTCAAAAATAAAATGGTGGCACTCTTCAATTTAATTTTCCCCCGTAGCGCGAACGACAAGTTAGAGGCTTCTTTGCCTCTTTTCTTAAAAATACATAAAAATATGATATACACGTATATAAATTGTGTCGGAAGATGGAAACGCACACTCTTGTCTCTATCTCTGTCTCTGCTTCGCCGACTCACAATATCATCTCCCCATTCAAAACTGACATCTTTGCGGACGGTTTATCTATAATCAACTTTGTGTTTTTTGATCTGTCCGTAGTGTTTTTATTTTTCTTTTCGTACACGCGCTACTTGCTTTTTTCCTCTCCTTTGTGTCCGTGAACAAAAAGAACTTTCTCGAACTTCCTCGTGCAACAGTAATCTTAGTTTCTTATTTCGGCAAACTTTTTTTTTATCGCGCGATTGTCTCTCAAAGTCCCCGGGAGTCTCGCGGATTGAAAAGCGTCTCCTTTAATTACGGCGCTCTTCCTTCCTCGAGGATGATGATTCGACGTTCTCACGATACGTAGCGCACTCAACATCACCCTCGCGCGCCCTTCGCTCTGACCTTTAAGACGAAAGGAGAGGATGTTTGGAAACAACGCCTGTTGTGTATTTTACGCGTGTACTCTGGCGAAAGACTTTTCGGTGTTTGTTGATTAAAAAAAAAAAAAAAAAAAAAGACCGTCCACGCACATCCGGTCGTGAGTTCTCGCCCGTGACAGACGGTACCGGGGTGGGGAAGAGAGCGAAAATCAGGCGATCGATTCACGTTACCATAACGTTAACCCTCGCAGGTTCGTTACCTGGTGCACCGGCGCGCCCAGGCGAGCCTCGCTTCCGGCACGCACGGCTTTTCGCGGGATACGACGACTCGAAAGTAATGCACGACAGCCACCACATTGTGTTGCCCTCTCTCTCTCCTTCATATATATATATGTGTGTGTGTGTATATATATATATATTTGCGCTTCTCTTTTCGCGAGTCTCGCGTTTCACGCGATGAAATCTAAAGCGCCGAACTTCCTCATAACTATACAGTCAGAAAAGATTCGCAAAACTTTCGAAGTTCCCGCTTCGTGATTCAAGATTCGGTCGTTAAACCTCGAATGACCGTGATGCGTTTTTTCTTCCCGGTTTTGTCTAATATACGAACAAATCGTGTATTGTTGTTTTCCTTTCGGAAATTTCATTTACAAGCCGAGAATTCGAGCAAAAGAGCAACGAACGCAGCGCGCTGTTAGAAAAAAAAACAAACGTTCGTCAGTGTTCTCGTCGCACGTTTTTCTCTCGCATTCGACGATTTCCGAGTTCGATCGCGATCGCGTTCGAAAAGACCCGCAGTAGAAAAGACGGAGAGACGGGTGCCAGGCGCCGCGCGCCGATCAGTGGAGGAACCGCGCGCCTGGTCGGACGCAGCGGCGGCGGCGGCGGCGGCGGCGACGACGACAACGACGACGACGACGACGAAAACCGGCGGGAGAGGAGACGACGAATCGCGTGAAAACGCGACGAAAGGAAGTCGCGTGGTCGCGAATCGCGCGAGTCGTCGCCGGTAAAACGTGTACGCGCGTCCGATCTCAGTCACGGTGCCGCTACAACTGAACCACTCGAAACCTCCACCTCTCGCCGTCGTCGTCCACCTCCCCCTTCTCTGCGCCACCTCTCCCCGACACCCCGACAGTTCAGTCTCTCTCTCTCTCTTTGTGTTCTACCATCTATCCGTCTCTTCATCTCTCGTTCTTCGTTTTCCCTCACGGGCTTCGCTCCCTCTGATGTGCATCTTCTCTTCCCTCCCCATTCCGGCTTGTCTCACCTTTTCGATCGGGAGAGACCGGCCGGTGTTCTCCGCTCCTTCATCATCGAAGTCTATCAGTGTCTACCTCGAAAAAGCCCGTTTCTCTCCTTTTTGCCCCGAGGGTGTGCGTGCCATGCGTATACACTTTCTCCCTCTTTCTCTCTTTCTTCCGAACACTTTCTCCGGCGCTAACATTGCCATCGGCTCTGCGTAACGACGTTTGTAAGCGAGGCGCGACGAACTGATTTTGTGCCATCACATTCTTCAACTTCTTTTCTTTTGTTACCTTCATTTATCTAAGACTACCGCGGAGGGTGGCGAGCAAACCGTAATTTAGACGGATATCGAGAAGCCGCGCGGTGGGTCCCCCATCTTCTCGAGTTTTCTCCGAACGTTGATTTAACTTGGTTCTACCGTTGTAAATGATGTTTCCTTCGTATAGAAATATTTATCTTTCATCTTGGCTTATGAACCTCGATGTTTCGAAGTTCATTAATTTTTCGATCTCCCTTTTAATCATTACTTGCGGAGCAAATTAAAAAATCAAACGTGCAAAATGCAAAGGAAAATTAAGATACATCGCGATGTATCGTTTGGTCGCTCGTGCGCGCTCGAAACGAATTATCCGTCGTCCTTTGATTCTTTTGACGGAAAAATCCATTGACACGGTAATTTAATATTCAAAGAACGAGTGCGCAACCGAAAGTTCGCGGGCGCTTTAATTTTCCATTTCTCCATTCCCGCGGCTGTAAAAAAAAAAGCCGAAGAGAAAATTCTAGACGTTATTCTCACGTGGTTGAACGTTTTTAGCGCAGAAAGAAAATTCATGCTTGCTCATTAATTTTTTTCCTTCCGCGTAAAGTGTCCAAACATGTGCCGCGCAAGTCAGGTGAGATTCTTCTCGAGAATTTTTTATTCGCCGCTTCCATTTCTTTTCCGCTTCGACTTGTCGAGATCGCGAGATTTCAATATGTACGAGAGGAAAATACGTAAAAGATTTGGCGCACATCAAGGGAGCGAAACCTTAGCAAGTTTTTTTGGTTTTTTGAACGGCGAAATCGGTATCTTCGTTTCTTTCACAACTTTTCTTCTTTTGTTGAGAAAGCTCTTTGCGATTTCTTTAATATTCCACGTGAAAAGTAATATGTATTGGTAAACAATGTAGCTCGTATCGTTAAAGAAGTTTCTAGAATATCGTTTCCGAACTACGCGCATCGTTTGCACACATCGTACCCGTATATTTCGAAACTCCGTTTTGTTCGGAGAAATAAGCTTCCTCTTTGTAGACGCGTATTTCGTACAAGCCGCGTAGTCTTTTCCGAGCTAAGTCAAGAAAAGATCGAACGACCTTTATTTACGCTCCTTTGTGGGACGAAACAGACCGATCGGATACTTCGCGATCGCAATCGATATCGCGATACAAAAAAATCTCTTCCGAAAATACGATGAAACACACACCGTCGTTGTGTCCTTCGGGACTCGCAAAGTGTCTTCTTCCTCTACTCTCTCTCTCTCTCTCTCTCTCTCTCTCTCTTTGTTGTAACCTCATTTTTCTTTCGTTACGCATCGCGCTCGCTCGTATCGTCCCTTTTTCCGCGATAAACGTTCCACATTCTTTTTCGCGCGCTGACCGAAATATCCAGAGGCAAGTGAGTTTCACACGATTAGCCCACACACCATATCGCGCCCTCACGAATTCCACCCGTTTCCCTTGTATATATCGCGAGGAAACCGACCGCTTAATCAACCGCCTATATAAATGCGTCCTTAGGGAAAAAATGTGAAAAAAAAAAAAAATGATCTGTGGTCGGCAGCAGAGAAAAGCTTCTTGAAGAAATCGTTAAGAAGAAAAAAATCGTATATATTTCGCGGCGTCCAATACACGTACGAAGGCAATACGTCAAAGAAATATACCGGGAAGAAAGAAACCGAGATACTCGCGCGACTGAGATGAGATAAAACAATGTGCGAAAAATTGCGAAGAAAACTAAAACTAACAACATTAAATTATCAAGTTCTTTATAGGGAGAATCTTTTTTAAAAAATATTATCACACCGTGTGCATTTGGTTTGTTATAAACGTAAAGACGCTGTGCAATTTTGTGAGACTCTCTGCAATTAGTAGTCTTCGCGATCGTATTGCGTCCGGAAGGAGACGGGAGAGGATGCTCGTGATAATAAAAATTCACAATTCCTTCGTCGAGATAACGAGTTTCGTCCGGGCGGACGGCTTTAGCGCTCGCGCGATTTACACTTCCCTCCGTGCAACGACGACGAGTTTTACTACGTTAAAGAACCCCGACTCACTCTCTCGTCTTTTCTCGCTGTCAAGATTACAAACCTCTAGAAGGGACGTTACAACGAGACGGTATAATAGCGGGCCAGTAACTGGCTGTGCAGTAGCTAGCGTTTATTATGAATGCAAATGCATTCCGCTCGCGATATATATTTCTGCGCTCTGACAAAGGAAAAGGAAGAAGAGAAAGACAGAGAGAAAGAGAGAGAGAGAGAAGAAGAAGAAGAAGAAGAAGGGTGCAATTTCGATTATGGCTAGTCTGCGAGAGAAACGCCAATTTGGGGAAGATAATTCTGTAGCCGAGTGCCGACAGCCATTTCGACCCTTTTTCGACACGAACCTCACAAGAAGTTATCTTTTTTTTTTTTTAACCTTCTTTCTTTCTGTTCTCTCCCTATGCGCGCGAAGGTCACCATGAATTTTCCCTCACTTTCTTTTTGTCACTCGTTACGCGTTTTTTTTTTTTTTCTTACTCATTCGAGTCCATTCGTCTCTCCCCCTTTTTTCATCGCCTTTACTGCTTTCCTCCGCGATGAGGATAATTCGCGTGTTGCGCGGACGTGTGCATTAATCCCCGACCCCGGAGTAAACGCGCTCCGAACGAATGAATGGCGGTAGCTCGTTGAATGAGTCCTCTGTATCTAACGATTTAATCCACCAGTCCTGTGTACACGATGAAAGTACGCTCCGTTTGCTTAGACGTGTATATAACGTCGAGTCAACGCTGAACGACTTGTTCGCAGTTTAAAGCGAAGTTTGTCGTCTGCGTTTGTACGCGCGCGCGCCCGCGATAACGTTCAACAAAGAAGAGAGAAAAAAGCCAGGCGGATTGGTCTTCGACACACCATTCCATCGGCCGATTGATTTTTCGAGGCGAGCTGCACCGGGGCGCACAGAGCGCGCAAAATTTATTCCACGCTCGTTTTCACAAAATTCCCTTTGATGCTCTGTACTTGACACGTAACCATGTACTTTTCCCGCTTTTGTTTGCCTTCTGTACAAACGAGCTCCGTTCTCTTTGTACAGTTTTATCGCGGCACGAAGAAGGGGGCGGAAAAAAGCTCGTACTCGCGCCGTGTAATTGCGCGGGATAAATATTTTTTATTTCAGCGTTTTTTCCGCGATGAGAAAATTAAAACGAGTTACGCCGCGTGATATATTTCATTGAATAAAATCAAATTAGAGACACACAATTTGCTTCTCTTGAAACAGCGAAATTCTGGTAAATTTGTCTGTTCCTTTTTTTTTTTTTTTCAAAATTTGAACAACAAGAGAAACTATATCGACACTCTATAGTATACGGATAATATTGACTTGTCGACCTTAGAAAACAATGGATTTTCGCTGCACTTCCTCAGATCTTCTCACGCCGCGACTGTGTGCAAAGTAAATTCTCTCTCGATATCAATTCCTTACAGAAATAATAATCAAATGTTCCGTAATATCGGAAGTGTCGCGCCACGAACGGATCGTAAAGTTGCGCAGCGCGGAAGCGGTTAAATCAAATTCGAGGAAGGCGGAAAGGGAGGAAGAAGCGAGGAAAGAAGAAAACAGTAGTTTTAAATCTGCGCGACGGTTATAAAAGCGCGCTGCGAGCGACGCATAATCCGCCCGTTATTGCTCTCGCTCGGCTGTAACGCCAATAATTTTTGCGATAAAAGCACCGTCGCAACCGTCGCGGTGCGCCAGCCGCGATAATGCAGGGTTTACTTCTATTTATCACGCGCGGCACTTAATGGCGCCCGACTATGTACCCATCAATTAATGCCCTGTGTGCTCATCGAACCCGGCCCCGGAAGAGAAACGCGCGGTTGCGAATCCACCACCACAACCAAGCGTCGCGCGCTCGGAACCAAGACGTCGTCCGGCCAATTACGCCTCGCCGTATATATACGCTCTCCGTGTATCGCGCGCGTATATTCTGTCGACTTAATGTCGCGCCAATTATCGCTCGTACCGTCACGACAATAGACCGTTACATAATAGCCGGGATTCTCGACGACGTCGACAACGACGTCGATCTCGTTGACCGGGACGGAGTATAAAACGTGCCCTTATAAAACCTGCACACGAGATCTCTTACGTCGAGTGAAGAGAGAGAGAGAAAGAGAGAGAGAGAGAGTCGACGCGCGAAAACCTTCAAATAGATCGTCGCTTGGGCGTAGCAATTTTATTTGATATCGGGTATATAACGATAACGCACGTTGCACTCCATCACGGACGTCAAGCGTCGGGAGGATCTCTTTGACCCTCTCGAAAACGCGCGGCGTTGGCCTTTGCCACCGGGGCGGTTAAGTATACACAGCTTATCCTCGTGGTCGAGGCATTAATCTTCTATAAAAGCGGGATTCGCTTTTGTTTGCTCTAAAAGCTCCCCGGCTCTTCCGCTGTCGAGCGAACGGCTCAACCTCCTCGAGCTATAATCTCATGTTATACACATATACACATACACGTGTATATATATATATATATATATATATCTAGTGAAATCTATATATATATATATAGATAGTGAAAGTCGGAAAAATCCGCAATTTTCCGCAGTGGTTGGAGACGTATTAATTAGCGTATTCGAGTGCCGCACATAGCCGGCCTTATATTACTCGAGAGCTGAATATATCATCGCACACTGGAATATATTACCGTAACATTCGGAACGGTTAAGAGAAAAAGCACATTTTACTCTTTTTCTTTGAATTAATTAAAACGCGTCAATTAATAACGGTATAAACGAGTTTTCGATACGGAGTCTGGTCCAATTTCTTCCCACATGTGTGTGAACAAATATTATTATATAACATACGAAATAGGTTTAAATTAATACGTTAAGAACAATAGCATCCGAATATATAAATGATCTATCCGTTTCTCTCTCTCTTCCTCCCCTCCTTTCTCTCTCTCTCTCTCTTTCTATTTCCACGTTCAAAATTGCATCACATTCGCGTTAATTTAATTAAATTCTGCATCGCGCTCCAGATAGAATGCGATAAAAGTGACATAAAATAATCTGATAAAACATATGTATATGTAATATATTAAAAAGTGTCTAACGAGATATATTCGTCTGTCTTTTTCGCTCACGTGCCGCAATTTAATTAGAGGATTCGAATTAAAGCGCCACACGGTTTCTCTCTTTTATCTAGCCGCGCGCCGAGAGATCCGTTGCTGCTCTCCGCGCGGAATCAAAATCGGCGACGCGCTTCTAATGGTCACCGCGCGTAATACAAGCTTAAGCTCGAACTACCGTAGCAGACGCGTAAACTCTCTCGGCCTAATTTCGGCGCAACCCCGAATTCAATCAAGATTTAGTACCTCTGTGTGTCCCGCACTAACCGTTTCAATTTAAGACTCTCTCTCTCTCTCTTTCTCTCTCTCTCTTTTGGTCGAACTGTACAGAACATCCCGGTGAAATCTGCCGCACAAAAGGACATGGCACATTTCCAGCGTCGTTCCGAGAATTATGTGTATTCGCAAAATTCGCAATTAAATACAGATTCGAGTTTATTTAAGCTTTTAAAGGAAACTTTAACGATTGATAAATCTTTGTTAAAAATAGACACAACACATCGTCTTTCCGAAATGTACGTACAAAGTTCAGAGAACAAAATCTCTATCGTCGTCAAACTTTTATGCGCGCGGATCTTGTTCCTTTGGCAATGTTTGAAAATTTCACAACCGCGTCTCGAGTCGTTATTCTCATCGAATTGGAATCTATTCCGCCGGAAAGTTCTGTTATTGAAACTTACAGATTACTTAGTCGCTACATATTCTGTGATTCATGTCTGCGCGTACAAGGCGCATTTGCTCCGCGTAATGTTGCGGCTGTCAACCGCGCATTTCCGTATTTCTATATACCACTTCCGCACGTTTTTTCAACGACTCGATCATCGTCTAGAAAATGCCGGTAACTCGGTCGCCGGATACTTATTTCGCAAGACACACACATATGTGCGACGTCGTCGTCGTCGGCACAATGTTGATGACGATGCATCTGGGCATGACAGCTTCGCGGAATATTTCAGAGACCTTTTCCTCCCGGTTATAGGTGTGCATCGAGAGCTCGCGGATCGATTAGACACGGAACTGCCGCACAGCTCTCTCTCTCTCTCTCTTTCGTTCTCTCTCTATTTTTCTCTCTCTCTTTCTGGCGTCGACCGGACATTACGACTTTCGATTATATGCTGACCGTAACCCGTGTGGTACAAGAATTACGATCGTTATAAACGACGACATCGGTCTGGAAGCGTCGTCGCACCCAGTTTTATGGCTCCCCGCTATGCGCGGGGAGAGACGCGAGTCTCTCGCTCTATCTCTCCAACGAAATATCGGATAAACCGTGTCTATATCGGGTGCGTTCCTCTGGCTTTTCTCGTCATCGCTGTTATCGCGCCGCTAAAAGCATACGTCCATCGGTCAATAGATAAATTAATTCCGAGAACCGGAAGTCCGAATACGCGATTGTTTTGCGAGCGTATTTTTTTTTCTTGCGCGGGATATCGCGGCGACGGTGTGCTGCGCGATTTCCGCAAATAAACGCCACGCGACTTGCCATTTATAGGGAAAATCGCGACAATTAGGGAAAGTCCACGATATTCTGAAAACGGTCATTAAGTCCGCGATACGATTCCGTAAACGATTTCCGACTCGCTCGCGGAGGAAATTCACTCGATCGTTTCACGAACGCGCAAGATTAAATTGGGCGTTTAAATGAGATTTAAAATGAAAGTGGGTGTGAAACGAACTCTCCCGCTCTTTCTCTCTCTTTTCTCATCCCGTGCAGTTCCCTGTAGTATCCTATCTCGTGCAGCCAAGAGCTTCCAGTATACACCGCCGTCGTTCGAGAGTAAGACACCCTGAAAACGCGCAATCGATCATCCCCTGTGAAGTTTGCCGACTTTCTGCTTTACCGACTACCCTGTATTTTCCGGAAATTGCAGCGCGCGCACAGCAGCTGCGACACATTTCCGGTTAATTTCGAGGATATTAACAAAGAGGATATTAATGTTCAACGGAATTAAAACCACGCGTTTCCTCCCCGCCCGGTTATCTGTTTTTCATTACGGATTTATACTGCAAATCATCTCACCCTTCGGTGTTTATGTGTTGCGATCGATTTTTATTTAAAAAAAATCAGGATGTTTTGTTCTTAATTAAATTTCTTCTCCGGTGAAAGTGAGATTCTAATTTCGCGCAAAGATATATTCTCAAAAAACTACCGATAATGTAACACCGTACGCTCAAATAATAAAAAGTAAAAGACCAAAGAGCCTGGTGGTCCAGGCTCTTCTGGTCTTTTGCTTTTTATTATTTGTTTTTCTTCGAGCCGTTATTATAATATCAATTATTTTCGATACGCTCAATACACACAGACAAAAAACAACCCCGACATTTATCAACTTTACCACGAGCCGAAGAAATGTCAGGCGTCTTTTAATAGTTCCCGATCACTGTCATTTGTAATACGCAACGTCAGAGAAGCCACTTCCGATTATTTCTGAAGATCTCTCTCTCTCTCGTTTTCAACGGTTGCGATGCGCGCGCCGATTAACATCGCGTATCTCGTGCCGTCAATTCAAACTCTCGACGATCGTGGCGGTTATTAAACAATCAGACAATCGTCCGACATTACCGCGAATTAAATGCCTCCTTGTTAAAGCGCACGAGATCGTGACGCGCGTCCTGAGAGATGCGTTTTCCTCCTCCTCTGCGTTTCCGCGAACAATGAGCACGGCTGCTCATAAAATCTGCATGCGAGGCATGCATTACCGAACGATATCCGTCGGGCTTTTCATATCCCCCGTCCGATATGCGCGATACGCGGACGACGCAACTTTGCGACCTTCACCTTTGAGCGGAAGATGCATTAATGTCTCCTCCGAACAAATACACACGTCGTTCGCGAAGTATACGCGCGCGTCAGTAAATACGCGCGCGCGGATAATTCATCGTATATGACATTTACCGCTGCGCCAGCCGTGTCTCAAAGGCGCATGTAGGCGTGTTTCTGTGGTCGAGGATTCCCTCGTGTGTGTGTGTGTGTGTGTAGACATTTTATTTTTTTTTATTGCCAGTCGGACGTTTTTAACGACGCGTGTATGTACTTATCACCGTGTCGTGTTTCTCTGTTAGAAGATGTTTTACATACCGCCGCAAATAATCGTCCCGGCTAAAAGTATTTTATTGCCACTACTGTGTATGAAATTCTCTCATATTAAATAAACGTACTCACACACACATACACATAGACAAAGAGAAAGAGAGAAGGAAATGTTTAAAATCTGAGACAATTTTATCAAAAAATTTAGATGTTACTTTCTTTTATACGACTCGTTAAATTTCTTTTCATATAATTGTCTGGAAAATTCGTTCCGAGATTGTAGTTAAGAAACTTTGTTTCTTGGCGCAAGAAAAGCGCGCGTTTTATTTTTCTCAACAATGAGGCCGCGCGAAATAACGACGCGCACTTTTCTCATTTGCGCGTAGACGTCCGGTAATGGCGATCAGGTACGGGATAGAAACGGGACACAATTAATGAGAACAGTGGTATCGTGTGCTGAAACACAAAGCCCACACGATATCGTTGCGAACGGAGGCGCTATCGATCGAGGGAACGAAGAAGAGGAGAGAGAGTCGGAGAAAGCTCTACCACACACACACACACGCACACACACACTGGCGTTTTAGCTGGCAAACGGCCAATCTCTGCATTTTGCGACAAGCCGTAACAACGACGTGTCGGCGAAAATACAAGTGCTGATCCTCAGATTCGTCATTCCTACCGCGTGTCACTCGCTGTCATCCGGAGAATTCTCGATAAGCGCGTTACGTTTCATCAGGCAAATGCCAAGAGCAAATATTGTAACAAAACAACAACGAACCACACGCGCGATATGTCGCAAATTATTCGCAAGATTGATGGATAGATATCTTGGCCGCAATAATGTTCTTTTTTGCAGCAAAAAAAAAAAAAGAAGAAATAAAAACAAGATTGAAATATATACATTGTGTAACATCAATTTATGACAAGCGGAAGAACATCGCGAAGAGTTCGCTATCTTTGCGTGACAGGAAAAACGATTGAATGCAACGTATATATATATGTGTGTGTGTATGTGTGTTGTGTATATATACCCACATATGTATATATGGAGTACAATATCCGCCGCGACTACTCGTGACTACTCGCGCTGTGCGTGCTATAGGTATGGTCGCGCATCAATGTCCACTCGAGTCAATAGACAGTCGGGTGTGTGTACGCAATATAACCTTTGCCCTTCGGATGTTGCTCAAGACTTCATTAGAATTTATCGATCCGCGTTTCGGCCAAGGTTCTCTCTCAGATCCCGCGGATAGAGGATACTCCGGATCTCGGCGGTACATAACGTTAATTTAGATCGCCCATTAATCTCGCCAGCAGCGCTCGCACGTTCGTTAACGTATCGCGGTTTCACGTTCCTGTATCTCTCTCTCACCTTTCCGGATTACCTCGCCATCGATCTCAGTATAGTTGTAATTAATTCCGATAATGAGATAACGAAAGAGATCCTCGCAAAACAATTAGTTGTGTGGTCAGCAAGTTCACTCGTCGCTTCGAAACTCACGCGCGCGCAAACGCGTATCCAGTCGAGAAAATTACTGAAGTAAAATGACAAATTATGACGCGAAATGAGGTGTACATTTATGACTGGGAGGGTACCCGAAGCGTGGAGATATAGAAAAAGTACGGCACGGAAAGCCGCAGATTCCAGGTTCGACTCCTGGACGAGGAGTTTTTTTCGCAATATTTTAAAATTAGTTTAGGGAGGTATGCGGGGGTGTTTTATATATGTGATGCAAATTTAGCATCCTATATGATTTAGGATTGAAATTTCAATTCAAAAACTCACGTGTAAAAATTTACATGTGAACACACAC
>QVOA01003125.1:0-19411 GCA_014825685.1 Pseudomyrmex cubaensis
AAATTGACGGAATGTTCGTGATTGGACGAACTTTGTTCCGCCAATTCCGTATTACGCATGTTCCGCATCAATGGGATCGCACCATAAGTGTCCCGCCAATTCCGACGTAACGCTATTTCCGCTTTTCTTTTCCTATGCGTAATAAAATTCTTTTCTCAAATTGAACGCAATATAGTCGAACCGAAACAAAGATAGATAACATGATAGAGACAAAGACACGTATGTGTCTTTTTGGCGGTTTTGCTAAATCTGCTAATTAACTAATCTTATTGTCACATTTTTCTCTTCTTACAAGCTTCAAAATCCTTTTCTAAAACATTAAAAATATTTATTTATGTCATTAGAATGAACGACAGAACTGAAAAAATTTTTGTTGTGATTCGTACTGCCAATTTTGTATACGAAGTGAAAATGTTTACGTGATAAAAGTCCATAAACTTTTTTTCGTTTTTCTTAATGATTCGTGTCCAGGTATTTTAGCATATTCTCTTTTATTCTAGAGAAGCGTTTTTCATTCTGATCAATAGATGCAGAATAAGTTGTGCAAAACAAATGTTAGTAAAACAAAACGGTTTAGCATTTTCTTAAGACAAATTAGAGAAAGTTTGATAGATATAGTCAAATATTGCACGCTAAAAAGAAGTTTGATATTGTTGACAAATTTTTATAACGTTTTTAGAACGTGAAAGGCTTTACACGTAAAGAAAAGGCGATTTTCACAATGTTTATAAGAAGATTGAATCTGTTATAAAACAGATCAAGCAAAAGTTTACTTGATTCCTCCGCGAAAACATTAGAGAAAACATTAGAGAAAAATGATTGATGTGTTATAAGTTTCCACACAAACACAACGGTGAATCAACAATTTTTTATAAGCTATAGATGCACGTTCATTCCCAGATGATGTGTTTGAATTCTGGATATTAGGTTGATCGGGTTTGTCAATAAAGACTTATTGTAGGAAGTATATCATGATGCATTCTGATGGGATCGCTTCCTATTTACAAGCAAAGTAACGGTGAGTCTTAATACTCGCTTTTAGCGGACAGTAAGTTGCATGCTTTTTCAAAGGCTTTTTTTCTTTAAACCGAGAGAAGAAGAAAAATACCAAAAATGGTATTTGTTGAAGGTATACGGAAGTATATATATATCAGGGAGGTATATATATCTAAGGCGCGTTTAGCTGAGCTGTCAGCTGCTTCGTTCTCCGATATTCCAATGGTGGATACTAAGTAGGGCTCTGCAAAAACTTGACACTAATATCTCGAAAGATCACTGAAGTGTCCGAGTCAACGTCTTGATTCGGTTTGTTGTTAAATGAATTCCTTGCATAGATCTGTAGAAACATCGCACATAGAATCACACAGCTGCATATGCATAGCATACGATCATTTATACTAAACATCCAGAATAAAGTCGTCATTGTGATTTACATATAACTATACTAGATGCTTATATTGATCTAAATGGTATTATGCTATGCATATGCACAGCTATGCAATTTTGTGTGTGATGGCTCTAGAGTTTGAGAATAATAAAAAACAAAAAATATAAAAATTTTAGAAGTTAGTCTAAAATAAAATTAATATAGATTTAGCATATAAATATATCTTGCACACTATACTATTAGTGTTTTATAATAAGTTCAATATTTTTTAAACTGAAAAGATTATTGGAGAGCTGCTTTGGTTGCACATTCAACATTGGAAATCACGGCCACTCTCATTATCTGACGATTTCGCAGCCGGTCGTCACATACATTCCAATCAATCAAGAATCCAATATATCTTATAATACTTTTTATTGCTTGAAATATATATGTATACAAGCATTTATGTTTCTGCACGCGAATTATTGAACACTTTGTTTAACATGTATTTTTAGCTTAAAAGAAAAAAACTTTTAAAATATTTACATTTAAAATATATTAAAACTAGCGCATTAAATATTTCTTTACGTGCACTATGTAAGTAACAAAGTTAAACACTTACAATACCATTCATATCACTAGTTTAATCAAATTTTTTTCATACTGTGTGTGTGTGTGTGTGCACGTGCGCGCACTACTCTTGATGATTTTTTGTCATTTTAACATTCCTCAATCTTGAAGAGGTTTACCTTCATTCTGCAGTAATCTCGTAACACGTGCGCCGTCGCGATTCTCAGAAAGTATCAAATCTCGCAAAGTACAACGCGCGGCAAACGTCTATATTACAGCATTTTTCAGCGACACCGTGACGCGTACCGGTGGAAAATGGTTCTACGAGGAATTCTCATTGAGATAACGATACGGCGTTCCAAAGAGGGATGTTCGTATAATGAAGGAAAGAAAAGAGAGGAAAAAGAAAGAGAGAAAGTAAAAGACATAAGATGAAGAGAGGTTTGCCGCGATCTTTTCTCTTATTTCTTCATGTATAACTCGAAATGCGAGACACTCACTTATAAGTTGCACCACACACTGCATGTACATACACACTGCATACACGTACTTAATATACGACACACAGCGGCACGCGCCGATCGAAATTTGACGTTTGCAGTAAACGCACACGCTTCGATCGGCTTCCGCGCGAGGCGTTGCTGTCGGTATTGCCCGAGTCGCGCGCACGCGAACGATCAGTCGCGAGCGCGAGTCGAGTCAACTTGGATGTGTTGTTTGTCTCATTCTTCAACGGTATACGCGTCGTCCTGTTTCAGTTCTTTCCGCTCCATTCGACGATACGTCAAACGTCGTGTCACGTATCTGTTTGTCGCATGTTAAAGTGCTACCGCCGCGTCTCTTTTGCGTTCGTCGTTATTATCGTCGCTCGTGATATAAAAGTGTTCCGTCTGGATCTGTGTATTGTGTGTTGAACTACATAATAAAATGTTTTCCGAACTAATACGGAGTGTCTCACGAGAAAACAACTGAACGTTGGTGCAACGGAGCGTCTGATCACCGCAACATCAACTCCTAAGCTTCCTTCCAATCGGTCAATTCTTCCCGTTTGTGGTGAGTGCAACTCACGAGTGTTGACTTTTTGTCGTGATGTCGCGAGCGGAGTGCGAATCTGTCGGAATCGTTATGTACTCTGCGATTCGCGGCTTTATCGAGCCGACACAATTGTGCACGATGGCGCGACGAAATTGATTTTAAGCGAGCGCACTACAAGCGTCTCTTAAATTATACATTCTTCCGAGCATTCGGCTGTATCTAATGCAATATTACAAGAAATGTAATGTTTGCTTGATAGAAATTGCAATTTACGATGCGTTCAAAAAGCGCACTATCAACGCAAAGCGCATACGTCATTCTATCCTTGTTTTACATTGTCTGACAAGCGGAAAAGAGAATGACGCTTGCAACATGAAAGCGTGCATCTCTCCTTCTATCCCGAATGCATTCTTAGTGAAAAGCATTGCAATCGGACTATATTACTTTGAGTCTTGAGTTATCTTCACGATTTTTTAAGTATAAAAATAATATTTTAATATAATGAAAATCATTTATAATTGTTTGCAATCGGGATGTTTTTAAAAAATATGTGCATTAAAATATAAATAATCAACTTTATCACACCATTATACATAAAAGTAATTATTAATTTATTAATTTCTAAAAAACAACTAAATACTTTGTGTAAAGTGTTTTTGAAAGTATTATATATGTGTAATTTTAAATTTAATTTAATTTTGTGTTATATATGTGTAAATTTTAATTAAATTAAATTTTAATTATAAAACATAAAGATTTTGCTATCGTATCACTTATCTGTTTTTTACGATACCATAAGTAATACTGTAATTTAGATTGAAAGTTAAAAGTATTTTTAAATATTATTAAACTCAGAGATTCTCCTATCTTTATTTCCTACCTTTATTTCGTCGAGAGTTATCACTGCAAAAAAAAAAAAAAAAGTTTTGCCTGTTGTGCAGAGAAAATTTCTCACCATTCTTTATATTCTAAACGAATTTCTTGGTAGAGTGTGGTCGTGTTTTCTAGAAAAACAATGCACACGTGCAATGCTTTCCCTAGACACGTTTGACAACAGGTTTTCGCGCACGTAAGCGTTTGCATCGGTTACGTAACGGCGTATCGAAGGTTGCTCGATCTCTTTCTCTCTCTCTCTTCCTTCCTCCCTTCTCTTCCTCTTTTCCCTCATTCCCCTTCTCTTTATTTTCCCTTTCTCTCTTCTTTCCTCCTTTTTTTCTCCCTTCGTTTTTCTTCTTTTTTTCCTCTCTTCCTTTCTCTCTCTCTCTCTCTCTCTCTCTCTCTCTCGGAAAAGTATATATTTATATTTTAATCTCTGCCGAGATACATTAATCTATCAATATGATATATTCTTGATATTGATAAGGTCTAAGAATACAAAAAAGTTTTACTAACACATTGCACTTGTACAAAGCAAGCAAAAAAAATCAATCAGCATGTTACAAAAAACAGCAATAAAATTCTACACACTTATTGAGAGAGAAAAGTATCAAAATACACTAAATAGTTTAAAGTGACATTTAATTAATAGTAAAAAACTTCTATTAAGTTAGCTCTCCTACTATAAAAAAATTCATTCGTTTCTACATAAAAATTAAATGCTACTTAGATGCTAATTAAGTGTCCAATTAAAAAATTTGATGCTCGACTTGTTTGGCAGAAAAGTAAAATTGACATTAAGTCAAGTTTCTTTAAAAAAAAAAAAAAAAAAAAAAAAAAAAAAAAAATAAGTAGGTGCTACGTAAGTGCTTTTACTCTACACAACAATTAATACCGAAAATAGCGATTAGTGATTTTTTAAAATATTATTTATTCGCAATTTTGAGAGTCGCGAGTTTTAAATCGATTTTCACACACTGTTCGAGCATCTAATTCGAGACTTTATATCTAAATAATGTGACATACAACGAGTCTTGTGGCGTTTATTTTAAACACCTAATTGTTTTTAACTACATATATTATTGTATGTCCATCGACTAAGTCTAAAAGAGTACAAAAGTAAACATTACTGAATTAAGTGCTCGAACGGTTTGTGTGGAAATTAATTTAAACCTTGCGACTCTCAAAATTACGAATATTAAAAGTAATATTTAAAAAAATATTATTAATCGCTAATTCCAGCATTAATTTTTTAGCATAGAGTGAAAGCACTTAATTAGCATCTAATTATGTAGGTTTTCGGAAGATTTTTTAAAAAATATATTTTTTTAATGTAGAAGAGACGGTTGGCTTGACGTCAAACTGGCTATCTCCACATTGAAAAAATATATTTCCGGTTATAAGAATTAACATCGAAAAATAGCAATTAGTTGATTTTTTTTTAATATCATTTATTTGCGACTTTGAAAGTCTACGAGTTTTTTAAGTCGATTTCCACACAAATCGTTCGAAAATTTAATTTTAATATATCTAAAAATAAGTAAGTTTTGGAAGATTTTGTAACCGGAAATATATTTTTTTTTTAGTGAGGGCCAGATGTCAGTCCCTTCCTTTCAACTTTAATTTTAAGTTTTTGCTAAACAAGTCGAGCACCAAATTTTTAAATTAAGCATCTAATTAGCACTGTTTTATATAAGTGCAAATGTAGTTTTCTTTGGTGAAAAGCTAACTCAACGGACTCAATAAAAAACAAAAAGACTAGAAGTAAACTAGATTTACAAATAAAAAAATTAGAACAAAGTGAGATCTTTGATTATAATATTGCAGCATGCGTAACATATTATAACACAAGCATCTTTGGCTGCGCAAGGTTAACAAGCGTAAACAATTTGCCGCGTTTGCAAAAACGACACGAGCACATAACATAAATCAATAATAATTTTCGTTTTCTTTAGCGAACGTGCGCATAATGCTGTTGCTTTATAATGCTACATTAAATATTTGCGCAAACGCAATGTTTTACACGGTTTCTGTTATTATAGCACCCAAGCGTAACTTGCTAGTATTAAAAATACAAATACTATACTAGCGCAACACTGGCAAAGAATCACCAAGGAATGATACTGGCAGTTTCGTTCAACCAACATCGTTTAATATAGAACGTACTGTTTTACGGTTTGTCGATATCAACTCGCGACGCGCGAGCGTGACGAGACTGTCGTTATCCTGGCATGTCGTGTTTGGCGAGACTAGATTTTATGGACTAGTACCGTACCATTATTGAAAATGCATAACGAAATTCTAATACTGCTTATATGCCCGTACTATCCCGGTATTAGTAAACTACATAAGTACATTTTGATGATACTGACTCAGTACTGACAATTTTGTTCATCAATATTGTTTTGTACAGTACTGTTTTACTTTGCCGATATTAAATCCCCGTGCTGACTGTGTCTTGGCACGCCTTGCTTGACGTTTAGTTGGTACCGTGTTAATGGTGTATATGACAATGTGTAATGACATTCTAATAAATACGGTCAACACTTCCGATAAACTCAAATTGAGACAGCGAGTTTAGAACTTGAGAATTTTTCCGCATTGGATGTCAGAGATGCCGTTTAACATCAAAGATTATTAATATCGAGATAATATTAGCATACAATACTAGAACAGTATTGGAGTTTTGTTGCACATTTCAATTCCGATGCGGTGCCGTTTAACCGGACGGGCCGAGATCAGTACGAATTTAGCGCTTTCAAAAAATTCACATTATCTATTATTTTTAAAGTTACAGGTTAATTTAACAAATAATTGTAAGTTTATATTTTGTTTTTTTCATTATATAATTATATAGTTATATAGTTTTGTATAGTTTTGTTATAAATAAACATAAATTTATTTACGATAAAAAAGTTTCTGTATGATTAAATAAAATCAAATCATTTCGAAATACAAAATTGGAGATGTTAATATATTGATGTAGGCATTTTAGTTTTTCCACAAACGAAAGTGTGATTTTACTACATTATCTTTACCTATATGTAGTGTTTTACCATTTGTCAAAATTATCTGAAACTTCAGACTGTAAAATACAAGTTACAAAAAGAATTGTCATGAGAATTATTAAGTACATATGGAGTACCAGATTAGGACTTTGACTAACAACTCGATGAGGATTACAGTTCAATCTCAGACGTCTTCTCTGAGAAGAGAAAAAAGACATATACTTCATTCGTTAAGACATATATTATCTAGAAACATCTTTCCATAGTAGAACACACAAATATTAGTGCTTTGATATAATGTTTGTATGTAAAAAATAAGTTTTAATACAAAATGTACTTTTAGTATATTTTTGCACTGCTGTACCAGAGCTGGGTCAGTACAGGTTCTAGCGCGGATGTTAAATTTCAATACTTTCGATGATTAATATCGCGCCAGACTTGTTATCTTAGCATGTGGCTATTAAATCGATACCGGTTTCCAGTATTTGGTCAATACTGGCACGATCATAACATGATATTACATTCCAGTACGATGCAGTGTCGATCAGTACTGCGCCAGATTTATCATCTCAGCATTCTGCCAGTATCGAATCTATAGTCCGTATTCCGCCAATATCCCAATACCGGTTGCCAATACTGCGTCGTTTATAAAACCTCATCTAAACGCTAATTATTCCACGAAATACGCTAATTAGTGCTTTAAAAAAGACTCGCGCTATTCAGCTTCGATATTTTCCTCGCGAGCACAAAACGGATATAATGTACGTATAATCACGCACCGCAGGACTCTATTATCGTGCTGTCCAAGGACATGCGTTTTAACTATTGTTTTGTGGTCGATGTAAATAGGATCAAGAGAGTCGACATGTACTATGTTTCTCATTGTCGTATTCTGTGTAAGATCGCGTTTTGCTTTGTTCTCCGACACGCGCGCGCACGAAATGAGATTCTTACATGAGTTTTCTTACTTTGCACAAATCTTGCTACGATGAACGTTAATTTCCTGCATTTATGTCTTTCTCAAAATAAAATGTCAAAAAAGTACTAAACAATAAAATGAAATATTTTTATTACTTTTATTACTTTTATATAACCATTACAATTATTGTGATATCTGATATAATATATATATATATATATATATATATATATATATATATATATATATATATATATATATATATATATATATATATATATATATATATATATATATATATATATCTTTTTTATTGAGTTCTGCTTTGATATTTATGTATCATTTCAACGAACTTTATTGCGTATTTGTCAAATACATTGTGTAAGTTACACATGCAATATATATATGTATATATGACAAGATATGTCATTTAAATACATCGTGAGATAAGATAGCTTTGATAATATACTTGTATATAATTCATCGCATTATATTTCGATGGCATTGAGCAAACATGAATCATACTGTTTCCGACAAATATATCTACTGATAGCGTTAGAAATTGTACTATAATTAAGAATTTCTTTCGTAATATCTGACTGCTCAACTTTATTTTACTATGCTAGACACGATAGAACAGTATTTTATTGGTAATTTTTTATTTTAATTTATTTTAATCTTGTACAAAACATGACAATACAATGGCCTTGCAAGAAATCTATTACACAATTATAAGTTATTACAGGGATTAGTTTATCTGTCTTTTATCGCGATATACGTATGTATTTTTTTCTTGTGTAATGATATTCTTTAATCAACATCATATGATAAAAATAATTCCGCATGTCAAGAAAATTAATAACATCAAATATTTACGTTGCTAAGAAATTTATTATTCGCGTCGTGGCTAAAAATTGTCTTACAATAATAATTCATGATTAACATTGAACAAAATACAAAAGATTCGAAAATGAAATATAAAAATAAAATATTCTTTAATACGTTTTTCGTAAAATTGTATGTATAATAGTTAAAATAATATTGAACCGAATGTTATTTGATTCACGTGTTTGGACGTGATTTATTGTCGTATACATAAGCAAAAAAAACAAAAATGCACATATAGCTTTCTTGCTGTTGAATTATTGAGAATTCTGGTGAAGTTTTTGCGCCGCGTATTACGAAGTATCTCGGCGAACATTTTAACGGGATGTAAACTTACAAATGTTCAAGAAAAACGAAGTTTTTATAATCGCCGCGTCGTCGATTGCATCACGAGTTCTTCATTATTTTTTTATCTCGTTGAAACAGTTTTTCTCTTTGATAATTATACACTTTAATTGTGCTCCCGCAAGCAAATTATTACGTACAACTAATTCTCTCGATTCTCGTGTGCGCAAAGTTAATAGTTTCTTACTTTTTCCACCTCGCACGCACGTGCATTTCTTTAATTACAATACAATCTTTTAATGTTAGGAGACGACTATCTTTTTTGGATTTCTTAAATATGTCAGTAGTATACAAGACAAGAATTCAATAATTTACTTTCGCAAATCTCTTATTGATATACCTATTACGTTATATTTGATTTACATTAACTGTATCAATCGTGCAGTAAGAGCAATGTAAAATAAAATTTCTCAATAAAGACTCGAAAGTAAGGATAAGTAATTGATATAAAGTTTTCAAAAGAAATTGACATATTTTTTGAACAGAAAATTATGACTTTGTTGATTTTGTAGATATAAGCGCGTAATTGATGTTTATATTGCAATTTTATAAATATGCAAATAAAAGATTGTTCGCAGTAGATTGACTTTTTTGGCGATTGACATACCGCAGTAATATTATTTCACCGCGGTATTTAAAGCTTTAATCGTGATTAAAGCTTTAAATACCGCGCATGATTAATGCTCCGATAGCGGCTTTATACATATAGCGTATAGATACGCTACAAGCTATTACGCATTCGAACGATCTGTCGGTGCCACTTTGCGTGCATGAAACGACATCGTACACTATTCGGTTATCCTTGTTCCGTTCTAGAATCGTTGACTCTGTACTTCGTCTCGTTTTCTCCACATGCTTTCCTCGGTTTCAAAATCAATATAGCCGCCGCCGGAGCTGCCGTAACTGTCGTCAACGACGCGACCGACGCCGTTCTGATCAGATTCTTCATTCTTTCCGTTGCATCTTCTTTGACGAGTGGCAAACTTCAGCTATAGATACTAACGAACTACGAGAACCGGTCTGATTGATTTCTCAAAAGTGTTTGACACTAATTAATCGCTAATTATCGATATCTAAAATTTTACGGTCACATTGCGTATCGTAAATCAATAGGTTCGCTTAAGATAAAAGTTTACAATAATGTTGACAGACAAATAATTTTCATGTTTATTTATCTTCATATTTATTTAATCTTCATGTTTACTATGTAAAAATAAAAAGACATTTATTATTATTAAATTGAATATTTGTGTGCCTATAAATAAAAAATTAACTCAATACTTTGACAAAAGTATAGTTAACTTGTTGCAAGTATTAAAACGTCATTTATATAACAAGAAAGATGCGCAGATGCACATTGTTTCAATAATTTATCACGTATTAATAGTCACGATATTTATCAATCCATTTTTGTTATCCTTTTGAAAGTTGAATTGTCTCTCGGAGATCTTTCTGTGTATGTAATCGAAAAATATATAAAAATCTATAGACCTCAAAGAGAAGCCTATTGTATTCAATGTTATCATTCTCCTCCTGTTCGTAGATTCTATTTAGTATTCGCGATATACTCGTTCAGCTTAGCGAGCTTGTCACAGATTCTTAATTGATTCATGATTTATTGTTTCCAGGACCGCGCTGAAATTAATTGTCACTTAGAATGGTTCAAAAATTCAAATTTATACCGTATTTGCTTATTCGAATGAGAAAAATTTTCACGTGTTACATTTTACATTAGTTTATTTCTGTATGAATTCGGCACGTATTAATTGAACTTATACAATCTTCAAGATTTTTATTTTAGCTGCCATCGATATCTCGTGAGCGTGCGCAGTAATGATCACATAAATATGAATTTTATGAAATGATAACTTTTTTGTTCTCTCTCTCTCTCTCTCTCTCTATTCTTTTACACTATCGCATCACAGTAAGTTATATCAAAAGCGTGATCAAAATTATAAGTTTATTGTTACAATTTTATACACGGTAAATTGTCAATTTGATTACGCGTGTTTCAATATAATTTACATCCATTTAATCTTCTTAAATACTTAATTTTTATTTCTTCTCTTCTTAAAAAAAGAAAGTTTTTATACAAAGTAGGATATATAATGATAAGCATCGTGAATGGCAAGCGCATTAGTGTTCAAGACACGGAAACTACCTAGTAGTCTAATCTCGTTGCTTAAGTTAATTAACGGAGATGAGATCATCAAGGTCTCAAACCGCAGCTACCGTTATTTCAACTCTAAATGAGCAATATTTCTTTGAAATAAGACTGTTTTTGAAATTGTAACAAAGTAACAAAATATGAAGTTATAAGTACTTGCAATTATATGCGCCAACAATGCGTTTTTGTTCAATGTTGATTATATAAAAATCTGAGAGTTATATTAAACGCCATTTCGAATGCTTTTTGCGAACGTTGTTTCAAACAATTTACGAGACGGTGTATTAACGAAATTCGTAATACTCGGTATGTGCGGGTTTGCGTTAGAAAAAAGTGTACGCAGAAAAAAAAGGAATGAGTGCGTGAGTGAGTGAGTAAACGAGCGAGCGAACGAGCAAAAGCCGGTTTGTACGAAAGAGTAATGTATACACGCACAGTTCAAGCGCGTTCTTGCTGTTTCGGACTTTGCCACTGCACCGCTGTGAAGAGTTCTTGGAACAAAACTCCGTAGAGGACAATAACTCTGAATAAATCACTGTCTCCAATAGCTGTTTGGCACAAGTCTCCACCGACTGTTTATACCCAACGCTGCTGTCTAAAGACAGAATCAAAACGACCGCCGCCACCGTCTCGTTTTGCAGTCGTCAAGAATTCACTGCTCGAGGCGTCATCTTTCTCGATTATTACAAATTTTGAAACCAATTGTCTTAGCTATCGACTAAATTCGCAGCTAAATATATCTACTAGCAGTTTAATAAAATCCAACACTTGTCTGAAAATGAAATATCACATATAATAAAAATAAAGATATTATATAGTAGCTTTTCTTAATAAAATTAGTGAAAACAACACAAGTGTGTTAATGTGAAATCGTTCACTTACGCATTTCTCCAATACTTATAAAACGTATGACACTTTTTAATCGTACAGAAAACTATTCATCTTTTTAAGCTTATACATTAATTAATAAATATTCAGAACTGAGACTCGCTACTAATTTTATACTGTTGTTGAACGCGATAAACACTTTTCTTACTGTATCAAAGAGATTTAGACCCCGATTTAAATGTAAATCTCGCACTTAGCACAACAACATTAGGGGAACATCTTATGGTGATATTCGAAACATTATAGCTAATTTTACAAGATGTGAGTACACTGCAAATGATAGTTTAAACAAAGAGTTAAGTCGCAATTATGTCTCAAAACTCCCACATCAGTACAAAATCGGATTTACAATCTGTGTATCGTTACTTACGTGTAGATATTTTTGTGATGTTATAATTGACATAATTCTCTGATTTTCCATAAATATAGATATTATACAGCGCGCGCGCGCACACACACAACGTATCGTGCATGTGAGTATCGTACACACAATTCAACTCTCTCATGTGGGTGGGACCGGTTTTATGCAGTGTTCACACGTGCATTGGCAGGCTGCTATCACGTAACATATACACACACACATGCACGCATGCACGCACGCACGCACACAAAGCGGAACTAGTTTGTTATAGACGATCTAAATTAAAGAGAAAGGCAAAACACGCTGGCATAATTTTCATTATTATCATAGGAAACGATACACAACCGAGATAAAAAAAAATGTGAGAAAGTTTAAAATGATTTTTTGTTTTCTTCTAAGCGTTTCGTATGTGTAAAGCTGGCGTATCATTTCGTGGAAAATTGAGAGTTCACGTAAAATTGAGAGTTCTGCCTTTATTTTCTATAGTTCTATAGTTCTTGATAAGTTAAACAAACAGTTCTGTTCGAGCAAAAAAATCGTTTTGGACAAAGTGAGACGCCAAGTTCACGCTGCACTCACTTTGTCCGCGGCAAGCGGACTTTTACTCACTGTTTACTAAATTT
The DNA here is from genome assembly GCA_014825685.1 of Pseudomyrmex cubaensis. Classification (NCBI taxonomy): domain Eukaryota; kingdom Metazoa; phylum Arthropoda; class Insecta; order Hymenoptera; family Formicidae; genus Pseudomyrmex; species Pseudomyrmex cubaensis. The sequence goes on from QVOA01003125.1 coordinate 13,047, forward strand.
TGCTAGTTCTATAGTTCTATAAGAGTTCTAAAAAGAGTTTTGCATGTTTAAACCAATATCAACAGATACAGCTTGATTAAAACTTTTACGTATAGTATACTCACAAGAACAAGTGCGATGCTGTTCGTTTTCGACAATATTGATCCTAATGCAGTACTTCCTTTATTCTGAACTTCTGGAAATACTTTTACAAGAGTGCTATAAATATTTATCACAAAAGTTGTTAAAACAATCAAATTCACCCGACAAACGCGATATCTAAAAAATGTGCGACACTGCACGTTTCTTAAGAGTTCTGACAAATCTAAAGCAGTTCTTGAAGAGTTCTAACTCTTTTATATCAATTTGTCAAGAGTTCTGTCGATCACTACGGATTTGTTTAAACAATTGTTAAAATCGTCCGACAATAGGGTATCTACATAAAAAATGTAAGACGCTGCACGTTTTCTAAGAGTTCTGACAAATCTATCGAAGTTTTTGCATAGTTCTGACTCTATTATATTAATTTGTCAAGAGTTCTACTAATTGTTCCTACGGACATTTGTTTAAACAATTGAAATAAAGGTTATTTTAATAAGAGTACGTTATTGTTTCTTCGACCAATATATTACATAAAAAGGATCTAAAGCATGTCTATGTGTTGAACTGGTATAGTAGACCAAATGTATGCATTTGAAAATATTTATATATTTGTAAATTTTTGATTGCATCATAACTAATGCCGAAACGATTATCTACTTTTTCTTGTTTGGCGCAAAACATAACGAATAGAGAATAGACGTTTCTTTATCACCAAAATCCATTTTTTAGCTTCTTCAGTACGCCAGATCATTACTTGTTTTTCGATGTCTATCAAGTTGTTAACGGTCTCTTGACGGAGAGAATCTTTCAACTGTCTCTTTTTTATATGAATAATTTGATTGTTAAAATCAAATAAAGTTAAATATTGCATCTTATTCTTTTTGTGGCTTTTTGACATTGTACCACATAATTTTACTTTACATTCTTCACATATGGCAATGAACTGTGCAAAACATTTAGCGTTGTAACTTGGGAATACAGTCGCATGTTTAAATGTAAAATAAAGAATTATCATCTATTCTCATATTTTTTCTGCATATATATTTGTCCATTCACCAAGTTTTAAAAAATGACAATTACCGTATTGTCTTACAACAGGTTTTATTACCAATTTTTCTCTGATATTACTAGTTTAAAATTTTTATTACTATATTCAGCTGAACGTTCGAAGTCACTCATATTTGTGTTTATTGATTTGTTGAGAGGTTTTTCAATATTTTTCTCAAAAATTCCATTACGGACGTACATATATTTCGTCTAGTAGTATGAAGTATAAACATATTTTGGATTTATAAAACAAGTAAATTCGAGCGTGTTTTATTGATTCCATGTGCATTTGTACAGATATAATTTTTTATTTTTATATTTCATAAACAGCAAAACTTTTTGGTGTAATTTTCCTCGCTTCTAGTGTTAAAATTCAAGATGTTCACAAAACTATCAAGGAATCTTAATTTACGAAAGTCACGATAATTTTCATAAACCACGAAGCTAAATTTTCTTTTCGATTTTCATTGTCTTCCAAAAGAAGAAAAGCACAAATGGACTCTTTTGGCATGTAATTGCGAGTTCGATCATCGAATTTTTTGTTTTTCATTATAAGGTACAATGTTTTAACTTTAGGTTATATTAGAAATAAATATATGTATACTTATTTTTCAGACTTTTTTTTTTTCATGAAGGTGTTTTATGTAAATAAAAATTATTAAAATGTTATATTAATTTTAATAAAACAAAAAAGTTAAATTTTGCTGCAGTTAATGTGTCCCGCAAGACAAAAAAAAATGTATTAATGTGTTTCCCGTTAGTGTGTGCCTGTCCCAGATCTGCTGGCTGCATTAATAGATGTTTCAGATTTTACAGTCTCCAAGGATTTGGATATAATCTCATTGCTATATTTCTTTCTTTTCTTTTTTAAAATGCAGCTCATTTTAATAACTGATTAAATAATATTGATTAATTAATAAATATATTTTAAAAGTATTAACAGATTAAAGAAAAAAACACGTTAATTTTTTTCTTACGTTAAATCCAATTTTTGTGGTTTGTTGATTGTCTTGAACAAACTGACTTGTGCCGGTGAAACAAACTTTAGGTAGGTTAGAAAAAACGTTAAATGTCGCCGTGTGAAAGAGCATATTAATGCGAACAAGCTTCAAATCGTGCGGTATTAATAGACATGATTTAAAAAATAATAAAAACGCTTTTAAAGTACTTTTTTTTCTATGAAGTTAAACTCTATTTACATCGAATTTGCAAATTAGTTAACGAGAATCGTGTAAGTAATTAATGTTTTTGCTATTTCTATAGGAGCATTTCTTACTACTTTTGATAAGACGTTTAAGAAAATTTGTCACAATTGCTACATACACTTTTATAAAAAAATGTTTTGATATTTAACGCTTTTATAATATCAAATTGTTTTTTTAAATGTAATCTTTATTAACTTAATTTTATTTAAAAAATACTTGAAGTGTTATTTTTAATATTTCTTTAATAATCGTTATTTTAATAAAAACACACTAATTGGATCAGCCACACTAACTGGACTCACTATCTTACATATTGTCAATCGTTAGCATTTTTGTTCATTTGCTAATCTAACCTACCTAACCTAACCTAACCTTGGAAAACGAAGTTCTTCCATGAATGCGCTTCGGGCACTGGAGCCAAAAGCTCCTTTCGTAGCGTTTTTCTTTCTTACTCTCTTTCCCTCTTTTTCTCCGTCCTTCTCTCTCTTTCTCTCTCTCTTTCTTTTTCTTTTTCTCTTTTTGTTTTCGCTTTTTCCATACACCGTATATTCAATTTTGTTAACTACCGTCTTTACGCTCAGTAATGTTGCAGGTTGCAACGTACGTAAAATATATTTAGAATATACAGTTAATTGGAAAATACGCACACGTTTACACTCAAGATGTTTTTTTTGCGCATGCAACAAAATTGTCAGGAAATTTTTATGTAATATTTCTAGAATAAAAAGATTATGCACAAAAAATCAATTTTGGCGTTAATTAAAGCAGAAACAATTTTTTAACTTACAAGAAAAACCCAGCGACAATAATGAGGTAATGAAGCGTGTCAAGAATGCGGATATGTGCATATTAGGATACGTTTGTAAATTAAGGTTGATTTATCGTTCCGAGGACACTGCCAAATTGGCAACGTTGTTCTTCTAATTCGTTACGCAATCGATCAACTGTTAGGATTCTTTGCAATCAGAATTTTTTTTCAGTATCATAAATTGCTCACAATAATAATGTCTCATTTATATATATACCTACTTTCTAAATTTCTTAGAATCAAAATACACTCGAAACATTGAGAGTGACTGTCAAATCACTCAAGTTAAGAGTGACTTTTCACTCACATGTGGAGTGAATGTTTTTATTTTCTGTTGTAGAATAAATATTTTACTCTATTGTGGAGTGAATACATATACTCTGCGTCATAGAACGAACATTTTCACTGTGTGTAGAGTAAAGTGAACATTTTAAATGAAGAATATTTATATAAAAATATTTTTTTTCTGAATATTTTTATTTATATAGAGAGTGAATGCGAGTGTATCTGCTATAAATAATATTTTTACAAAAATGTAGTAGTGTTTTGCACTACTGCTAAGAGTCTCAGCTGAATTAATCAAAGCTTAGCAAACAAAAGTTTGAGTCTAGTAAATTTCTTCTCAATAATACAACAATAATTTTTTCTCTACGAATTAGTATTGGAATAATCTGAAAACGTAACCAAAAAACTTTCTCAAAGATATAAATTACAAGAATAAACATATTTGTTTTTGCAATAATATTTATTCACTCAAAACGAATGACACATTTATTCTACGGTCAGAGTTAAACACTTACTTGTTAAAACTGAATTTTCGCTAATCACGAATGGCCGTATTTTCACTATCGCTTGGAGTGAATATTTAATCGTTTTAAGATTTCTTTCGAAGATTTAGAGAATATATACATAATATGTATTATATAAGATAAAATTAAATGTTTTATAAAATGCGAAAAAAGTTTAATAGTATTACAAATGTTTGGGGAAAAAGATTATGAATATTTGTTACATTTAGATTGTGTCGAAATATTTATTTTATTATTAGTAGTAGGGAAATGGAACCCATTTCCCTACTACTAATATTTCAAGAGGAAGATTATTAAATTTATTTTATTATCTTTTTTTATCTTCTTTTTTATTAATATCATAGCTATAGCGTAGTGACGTAATGGGGACGAGTCACAACTTCTATGCAAATGTTCCCTATAGATCCGTTTAACAACACCGGAAGTTGTAATAATTCTGATGATGGCGTGTTCCCTCTTTCAAATGGCTGAGCGACCAATTGCAAGACGTAAACGAGAGCGTTGAGAAAAATATTGTAACATATATACTATTATATATATAATTTTTATACTCGCAAAATTGATTGTCAGAAGAAGCGTGATTTTACGATCAGTTGTACAAAAATAAAAATGTTTAGACGTTTAATATTCAAAAATAACTTTGTTACTGAATTTGTTGCTCTAATTTTTTTCTACCAACAATGGCGATGCTTCGTAGAGGATTTTTTAACTTGATTTAAAAGCTTTTTTATCCCAAGAGGGATCTCTGCACGTGCGAGCAAAGTCTCGAGTGAGAATCACGTACTTCGATAAGTGGCGGATGTTAGATATAGCCGGAGTCTATCATGATCAATGATTTTATACATGCCGCTCCATATTCTCACCGCACTTGAGTGCTAAACGTGTCATTTGACACCGATTCTTAATAAATCGCACACATCCGACGATGTGTGCATGAAAGAATACAGAGTCGATCGATATTACAGAGTTGGATTTAGACTAAAACGGTGAATAAAAAATAACCTTGTGAAGGACATTCAAGATACTTTTTCTCTTTGCTTTTTTTTTTCATAAAACTTTTCTGTAAATTCTTCGCATTGTGTGTTTTCTCATTGTGTATTTTTTTCACAAGCATGCGTTTTACTTGTGCAAGGAAATAAATCCCTTTTAAGATGAAAAAACTGAGATGTGAAAATACTAGATTATTGATTAAGCGCACACACAAAGCAGCTTCAAATCAACAAGAAAAAAACGTGACAAGAAAATACTTATAATTAGGTAGTTAACAAAAAATGGGACAGATTATTTGGATAAGCAACATGTACTTACGAGCGTTGATACAAACTTGCTTACTTTTGACTTTATGAGTAGAAACATGTGTAATAAATGTAATATAGGTCGTGTTATTGATTATCTGTTCAACTTCTATTAATAGACATCTTGCAAAATAGGACGCGATAGACGTCGACCGATAGTGCGCGAGAAAAGTTTATTTCTTTATATATGTACATATATATACGTATATATATTTCTCTCTAACGACATATATTTTGAATATCATTACAGTTTGATTTTATTTTCAGAATGCAATTTTTACTTATAATTTCGTATACAATTTTTATCTCTCTCTGCATACATTACATATTTAATATTTTTACTAAATATTTGACATGTGAAGTTTATTTATTGATTATACCGATAAAGACATTATTTATTATTTATTATTATTTATTATAATTTTTTCTCATATTATTATAGTATATTTTATTCATATGTTTTAGGAAAACGGATCAGTTGTAGACATGTTTTTTAATGCTTATTTATGAGTTAATGTCTTATCATGTTTGTACAAGAGTCAGTGACATTTGCTGCAAGTTCTGCACGATATATACGTGCGCGCGATGCAGCAACGTGCACGCGCAAACGGGTTACATCGCTCATCGTCCACTTTACCGGAGCGAAATGCACCGGGCAGATGCGTCAAATGCGTGTACGCATCCGCTCAACCATTCTGTCATTATACTATCAGACGATGCAATTGCCAATTGGCAATGCCGGGAGCGAATTTTCTCGTCGTTTCTTCGCGCTTCAGTGTTGCCATCAGCTTGTTTTTTTTCCAAATGTTGATCTGGTCTGACGTCTTTCAGAGAATAACAGAGAAGAACTCGTTCCGTGAATGATAAAACATAGACGGCTGTATTTTTTTCATTCTTATGATCATAAAAAGAGTAACTTATTATCAATTTTATATTTTATGCACAAAAGTGAAATACTAATATCTTTACGTTAACATATTCCTATTTGAAAATATGTAGTTTGCTCGCATAAATTTTGATTATATTTATAGACTCTCTAAATTTTTTGGAGTGAGATCTCACTCTTTTGGAGTGAAATGTCATTCCAAGCAATCATGAAAATACTGCCAGTCGAAAAGAG
>QVOA01003126.1:0-37101 GCA_014825685.1 Pseudomyrmex cubaensis
ATATATATATATATATATATATATATATATATATATATATATACACACACACACACACGTATATAACAACAAATAATTTTCTCTGCAGAGTTGTGAGAAAAAAGTTTTAATATAAACAACTTTTTTTTATAGATATTGGTTTGCTCCCTTTGGAAAATCCATCGGAATAAAAAATACCAGAAGCAAAAGGGCGCAACCTAATGAAATGTTAGAGAAAGCATATCTCAGTAAGAAAACTAAGTATAAGCAAGTAAGTAATTTAATTCATTCTATAAAAGAGATCAGATTACACAATCAGACTTGGCAATTTTCATTACTTTTTTTTTTATCCAGAATAAAAGGTATAGAATAGAAAACTAGTACTGTCAAAAATATAGTAGTCATATATTTTACATATTGCGACATTGAACAATTTAAAGAACATTAATTACTAATTGATACATTTTTATCTGTATCATCTGCACATTAGCATCTTGTAACACGCAACTGTGTTTTAAGATTGTGGCATTGGCTAAACAATTAGATTGGTCTGAAAGACAGGTGGAAAGATGGCTTCGCCTACGTCGCTCCCAAGACAAGCCATCAACTCTGACAAAATTCTGTGAAAGTTGGTTAGTTGTGTCTCACTTATCTGTTTGTTGTGTCTTTCTGCAAATGTTATGAGGTAATGCTAGAAATATATTTACAACTTTCTTATTCAGTATAACCTTTTCTACAGTTGGAGGTGTTTCTATTATACATATTCCTTCCTGTATGGCCTTATTATTCTATGGGACAAATCCTGGCTTTGGGATATAAAGAATTGTTACTATAATTATCCATATCATCCTGTTACCAATGATGTATGGTGGTACTACATGATATCAATGTCATTTTATTGGGCATTGAGCTTCTCTCAATTCTTTGATGTGAGGAGGAAAGATTTCTGGCAAATGTTTATCCATCATATAGCCACAATTTTGCTTATGTGTTTCTCATGGGTCGGAAACTTAACAAGAATCGGATCTCTAGTTCTGCTGGTGCACGATTGTGCAGATATATTTTTAGAGGTAAGAGAGAACTCGGGAGAAGAAAGAAACATCCCCCTCTCAGTAATTTCAATTTCAATTCGTATGCATTTGTAACTTGCAGGCAGCAAAAATGGCCAAGTATGCGAATTATCAGAAAGTGTGTGATTGTATTTTTGCCATATTTACATTTTTGTGGATTGTGACACGTATAGGCGTGTATCCATTTTGGATCATTTACAGGTAATGTACATATATTAGCATATTCTCTATCTGTTTCACAATCAACACTAACTCAAATTTATTATACACTTTTAGCACATCTATAGAGGCGCCTAAGATAGTACCGATGTTCCCTGCGTACTACATATTTAATTCTCTATTAATTTTATTACTCGGTCTCCATATGATTTGGACGTATTTAATTCTTAAGATTGCGTATCGTGCATTCAATGCTGGTCAGGTACGTGCTACCGATTTATACAGACTGTCCCATGCACGCTGGTTGAAATATTTTATTAATGTTGACGAATAAAAACGCACATCTTGTTTTTGTTCCACATGGTTTAATCTGTTTTTTTCTTTGAAAAACTTATTACAGATGGAAGGTGATATTCGCAGCAATAGCAGCGACGAAGTATCCGACACTTCAGTCAATAATACTCCCATAAACAGTAATGCAAATTATATTAACAAATCGAACTCGAAACCAGTAGCTCACTAACACAAAACGCATGCTAGACGAGTTATTATTTTAGAAACTGTTCCTAAAGGCGAAGACAAAATTCATTCGGACGTTCAAGCAAGTGCTAATCTATCTTCCTCCAAGTAAAACAAACTTGTGGACGCAAGTACGAGCAATCTTAATATTTCTTGATCCAAAATGCTAATTAATATGCTTATATATCTTCTATATAATCACGAAATTAAAATGTATAATTTTCTCTATCTTTTCTCTCGATCCTGTTTTTACTTTGTTAAACAGTTTTTTTTTTTTTTAATCTTTGTCACAAACATTTGTAATCAATTATCAGATACTTGTGTTTAGGAAAATATTATACACGTAGAGGACAACGAAACCAAGTGGGAGTTATTATATATATATGTTAACTTATATATAGGTATATATAAGTACTACTTTTTATTTAAGAAAATTACCAAGTATTCATTTCTTCGAACGAATTCTTAAGGCTTAAGTTACAATAAGAATGGACCAAAGCTACAGATGTTCAGTATCTGAACAATCAATCGTCTCAAGTCCTGATATCGTATAACTATTTTCAAAGAACGTATTTATTTATTTTCGTATATTTTACATGAACAGTCAATAATCAATTAAGTAAGGATAATTAACTAATAATAAAAACTTTTACTAATTAGTCATAAATATTCACTTTTTATTCCATTTGTCTATCTATCTATCTCTCTTTCTCTCTCTTTCTCTCTCTCTCTCTCTCTCACACACACACACACTTTTAAAATGCGTAAAGTTCAACCAAATACGTTCATGTGTATAATCTATATATATATATATATATATAAAAGGTATAAAATTAGTTTAAATGTATTGCAACGTATTCCAGCAAATGTACTGCAACAGTTTTTGCGAAATTGTGTCGCTTAGATCGCTCGCTCGTAGAGCGAACGTTTGCATTTATCAACTCATAATAAATATTGTGTATAAATAAATTATACGCTGTACTTATGTGTAAATTTTTATGAATAATGAGAGAATCATTATTCTTGCGCAATACGCATGTGTCCTCGTGTCAATAAAATCTTCAATAAAAAGTTTCTGATTCTTGGACTCGGTTGGTTTGTTTTTGTTTCTCTGATGTAACGTTAAAAAAAAACCAGTATTGTAAAATTCATATTCGCGCCGCTCCTGCTGCAAATAAACATGGCGATGGCAAATACCAGACTGAGAATAACACAGACATCTTTATACTATATATGTATGTGTGTCTGTATGTGTGGAATAATAGAGGTATTAAAAATAGACCGGCGTACGACTCCGCGAGCCGTCAAAGGTTAAATCTTTAAAATACCAGGTTAGGGCGCTATAAACTCGTGACTTGCACTTTGTTTATAAACAACGTACGGGCAGGAGCGTTTATGTTTTTATGCGTCAATAATGTCTCAATAACGTCTTATTACTGAAAAAATACAATTTCATGTGTAAAGACATTAACGCTCCCGCTCATATATACTCGGATTGAGTCGTAATTACATAAACGACATAGCCGCATGCAACCACACATGGTTCCGTCCGGTTCCGTCACGACTCAGGATCGTGCATATCGCACTCTATTCCTCACATTTTCATGTTTCAAGATGTACGAGAAGAGGGGATCACCTTGACATGTCATTCAAATTTTAGTCATGTTGGCCTGGTCGGTCTTCTGATCACGTTGATCAATTTCGTTAGCCGGTCTTCTGCACGACGTGTCGCAAAAATGGGAGGAAAGTGGTCTAGCATGGATCCCTCGCAAATCGAGGTTCCGGAAATAGAAAATCTTCTCAAAAGGGATCCTTATTTGAAGCAATACGAAAATGACATTCGTCGGAGGTATTTTTTATTTATAACGTTTGTATATATTTAAACGTAGATTACAATTTTATTTGCGTATCTTGATTTTATGCGTTGCACGACAGCTTTTTAAAATATATTTCTAAATATATTGCAATATGTATACATACACACACACATTGTTATAAAAATACATGTGTTTAGATACGGTGTGTTCTTGGATTATATTGAAAAGATAGAAGCAGGAGATGGAGATTTAAAACAGTTTACAAAAGCATATGAGAGCTTTGGAATTCATGTTCAGGATGATAATAGTGTTGTTGCTAAAGAATGGGCACCCGGTGCACAAGAAGTATTTTTAACTGGAGATTTCAGTAAGAATCTTATTCTGTATTTCTATTTATATCATATGAGGTTTTGTAGTCATATATTTAACACATTATATATTAAGAATTGCACGCAGCTTCCAATTAAAATGTTTTTTTTTATTATATACAGATAATTGGAATAGAACTGCTACGCCATATAAAAAACTGGAGTATGGAAAATGGGAACTACATTTGCCCCCGAATGCAGATGGCAGTTGTCCTTTGAAACATTTGTCTGAAGTAAAGCTTGTTATCAAAAATCACAACAACGAGCTTCTTGAAAGACTAAGTCCTTGGGCAAGTTATGTGACTTCGCCAGAGAATAAGTCATCTGAGGGAACTACTTATAAGCAACGTGTCTGGCATCCGCCCTCAAACAATGTACTCTACAATTATTGTTCTATAATTTAATATCTTATTGATTAAGTTGGCAAAAAATTGCATTATTGTTCTATTATTTAATATCTTATTGATTAAGTTGGCAAAAAATTGCATTGCAATATGTAACAGATTATTTCTCACTAGGTGTACAAGTTCAAGCATCCTAAACCAAAGAAGCCAGACAGTCTCAGAATTTACGAATGTCACGTGGGAATCGCCACGCAGGAATTGCGAGTTGGCACCTACTTGGAATTCGCCAAAGATATAGTACCGAGAATAGTGAAGCAGGGATACAACGCGATACAATTGATGGCGATCATGGAGCACGCTTATTACGCCAGTTTTGGATATCAGGTTGCATATTTGCACAATAAACATTCTCTCAATGATTGTAACACCCACAAGTGTCGGTTGTATAATGTCTTTCATGTCTAACACTGACAAGGTGACTTCCTTCTACGCGGCTTCGTCTCGCTATGGGACTCCAGAAGAATTGAAGGAGTTGGTAGACGTGGCGCATCAGCACGGTCTCTTTGTTCTGTTAGATGTGGTGCACTCGCACGCGTCTAAAAACACTTTGGACGGACTGAACATGTTCGATGGTACAGACGCGTGTTTCTTCCACAGCGGCTGTCGTGGCGAGCACCCGCTGTGGGACAGCAGACTGTTCAATTACGCTGAATATGAAGTACTTCGATTTTTACTGTCTAATCTGCGTTGGTACAGCGAAGAGTATCATTTTGACGGATTCAGGTATATTTTTTCTTTGTAGTGTGTAAAAATATAATAGTGTAAAAAACTTTATTATAATTTATTTATTTATTTGCACTTTAACAAGAAGAAATCTCATATGATAATAAAAACGTTGATAGACAAAAATTATTAACAAAATTTACTTTGTTAGCAAAAGAAGAAATTTGATATTAAAATATCATCACATTGTGAAAATCATATGTTTTGTAGATTCGATGGCGTTACATCGATGTTATATCACTCGAGAGGCTTGGGACAAGGTTTCAGCGGTCATTACGACGAATATTACGGTCTAAACGTTGACGTGGAGGGTGTTGTGTATTTGATGATCGCTAATCATATGTTGCACAAAATATATCCCGAGATGGTCACGATTGCCGAAGATGTCAGTGGAATGCCAGGTGTTTGCAGGTATACGAGAAAACGTGTAATTTTAATAAATAAAATTCAAAGTAGATAGAATTTTAGAATATATTTTAAAATAATATTTCAGGCCAGTTGCTGAAGGTGGTATGGGATTTGACTTCCGACTAGCCATGGCTATTCCCGACAAGTGGATTCAGTTGTTGAAGAAATTCAAAGATGAAGATTGGAAAATGGGTGAGATCTGCTGGACGTTGTCTAATCGAAGATGGATGGAGAAAGCGGTTGCTTATTCCGAGTCTCACGACCAGGCTCTTGTGGGCGATAAGACGATTGCGTTTTGGCTCATGGATAAAGAGATGTACACACATATGAGCACACTGAGCGGGCACAGTGATATAATTGAGCGTGGCATCGCCCTCCATAATCTAATCACGCTTATCACACATGCTCTAGGCGGCGAGGCTTATCTAAACTTTATGGGTGAATAATATTGAATTTGTTCTTCACGCACGCAGAATCGGAAATATTTTTTTTGCATACGCATTTGAATTTGTATGACTAACATAATGATGATATGATATTCGAGATATTTTATAACAGGCGTATGTGTTTTGCAGGTAATGAGTTTGGCCATCCCGAGTGGCTGGACTTTCCAAGAATTGGAAATGGGGAAAGTTATCATTATGCCAGACGCCAGTGGAATTTGGTGGACGACGAAATGCTTAAGTACAAGTATATGAACAACTGGGATCGCGCTGTAAACACACTTGAAGAAAAATACGGTTGGCTACATGCTCATCCCGTAATTATCCCGACGACTTAATAAAAAATTTCACTTTTAAATTTGACAAACTCTTGGAAAAGAATAACTCTTCGAAATTACTTTTAAGGGTTACGTGAGCTGGAAACACGAAGACGACAAGGTGATTGTATTCGATCGAGCTGATCTGACATTCGTCTTCAACTTCCATCCGCAAAAATCTTTTCCCGATTACCCGTTGGGTATGAAAAATCCTGGAACGTATAAAGTCGTTCTGTGCAGCGACGATGAACAATTTGGAGGTCATCGTCGCGTAGACACGAACGTGAAGCATTTTACGGAACCAGAGCCGTTTTCTGCGTACTCGCACAAAATGAAGATCTACATTCCATGTCGCACAGCTATAGTTTACGCACAAGATAGTATATAACATTTATTTACATTTCGTATTAATAGCATAGTGCGTTCACAAAGAGTCTAATCAAACTGATTAAATAATTTTAGGTAGATAATATGTTAGCCGGAAATTCGAAAGTTCCAAATTCGGAACTTCCAAAGGAGTCTTCCAAAAGAATTTTATACTTGAAGGCTACATGAATGCAGAAAGATAATCTTATTTTTGTAAAATATAGAATATATATGTAATTCAGATGTATATGTACAAAAAGATCTGAATTGTGAAGTTGTCTGAATTTCTACTCAAATACAGTTCTAAATTGTTTTGTTTGCAAACAAATGTCGACGCATTTAGCTTATTAGCCCGGAATACATGAAAGAACTTGAACAAAACTTTGAAAGAATGTTTGGTTAATTTGCTTTGTATACACAATTTTGTTCTTCTTTCAGAAACATTTATATAAGTTATATTTTCTCTTTTGGTTTTTTAAATAAATACAAAAAATCTACATAAAATCTATCATGATGCTGAAACAGTATCCACGTTACTTGCGGCTTTCACAACATTAAATTCGGATTCGTTTACATCATAGTCTTTCATTTTCGTTTCCAGTACCCACCACTTGTCCAAAGCTCCTATGTCTATTATTCTTTCGTAAAGAGTCGGGTATCTTGGTTTCAAGTAAGGACAAACGGCTTTGTACAGGAAACAGTCCTTGTCGTAATTATCTATCCACATCAGAGACAATAAGCCTAAATTCAATCTTCTAATAATTCCTTCGTTGTAGCATCGTTCCAACCACTGTACGTGCTGCACAGAGACAGGATTGCGTATGGATTCTCCCACTTGAATCAATTTTCCGCTACTTTCTATTAATTTTTCCCTGAACATGACTTCGTCCGGATTGTGTTTGCTAAAATAAAAGCAACCTCCTAAAACTACAATATTTCATACAGTTATATTTGTAATATGTATATTTTATATACATATACACTCGTTTTTACATCTTAAGAATAATAGAATTTTGCTATGGTATGATGTAAAAATAATAATACATACGTGTACTGTATATCGCAGCACGTACAGGGCGCTCTTTACAATCTTTGGCTACGTCAATTGCAACATCCTTGTAATCTACATAAAGATTACGCCAGTAGTTCGCTGCAAAATCAGAAAACTCTCATGATGCACGAGGTTCAAATTAATTTTTTTATATTTTTGAATGCTGACACATTTTAAATGAGTTTGATATTTTCATCATAATTTACCCCATCGTTGTACGAAAGTGCCTTTGAGTTTCTCAGGCATCTCGTAGTTCTTAATTTTACTATTGACATCATTAAATCTAGACAAAACCAGCCTGAAAGCTGTTCTGAGTCTTCGAGGAAGCTGAATCATTTGTTGGGAATTCATGTCCACATGAATTTCAGTAATAAATTTCATCAATACCTCATCGTGCGAACTTAAAGGTAAATCACGTGTGAAGAGATCTCGTGAATGAGAGAAATAGGTTATGTTACATTATGGCTGCGGTTGCGTAAAGCTTGTTCTTTTCCCACTTTCCAGGACAGCACTGATTCTGATTATTCTGAACTATCTGTCCCGAGTTCTTCCTACTTTACAATTGTCAATTTTCGCGTCTGTCCACGACAGTTCCAGTACAGTCTCGGCGTGCAGAGGAAAAGAACAAACCTATTGTCCGATTTGTCTCTTGTGTATACGTACACACATACATACGGAAATATTTCATACAAAGCAAGCGGCGCGCGAAGGTACAGCAAAGTGTGATCGCACAAATGTCAGACGACCCATACCCCTAAAAGCAACGTAGGAATGTGACGAGCCGAACTGCGGCAATTTAAATTTTCGCATCAGCGAGAGATAACGGATCACTGAGATCGAAACCGTGAAAATCATGGAGGGCCATCAGGTATATTAAGACCCGGCGAAAGAAACTTTTGCTGTTTCGCTGTTTAATCATCTCTTGATTATTATTATGACTCATTCATTTCCTTACCAATAAGTGGATGAACTCTTTATCTTTCTTTGTTTCTCATTTTCGTATTGCTTCTTCTTTTCTTTCTTTTATTTTTATTCAGGTGAGAGCATTATACGACTTTACGGGTGAGCCGGGGACGGCAGAATTGTCGATTACTGCTGGCGAGTTGTTAACTGTCATACGAGACAATGTGGGAGATGGTTGGTGCGAAGGGTTTAATCAGAGCGGACAGTCAGGGTTGTTTCCAGCAGCCTATGTTCAAGTTGTTGAACAAGCTGCACCCTCTTCCAGTATGTACTTAATTTTTATCTAAATCTAAAACTATTCTCTACATATGTTATCAGTTTTGACCATTTGTTGATTTTTCGATAAGAGATACGCCCATCACCTTTGTATTTTTGATAATGATTCAATTCAAACTTTTATATAAGCAGATGCTATGTCAGCGTCCCAGCAAAGTTCCGGGGAGTACTGGGACGATGACTGGGACGACGATTCCGAGGTTGGACAGACACAGGCATATGTTCCATCCGTGCAACAACAACTGCCACAACAAAACAACACTGGCGACTATGGTGATCAAGCATCCATGCATACTATACATTCTGTGATACCAGAGAGGCCTATACCCAATGTACCAAAGAAAAACAATAAGTTCTCCACATTAATCAAATCGGGAGAGGACAGTTTCCTACTAGGTAGAACGGTTAACGTGCCTGAGAACGAGAAAATTTTTATAGAAGAAATAGACGGCAGGTGCACGTGGATGCCAGCTAGAGAACCTTACAGTTGCGTTGTCACATCGCCCAAGAAGGAATCCAAGCTGAAGGGTCTCAAAAGCTTCATTGTCTATCAATTAACTCCTACAGTAAGCAACTCGTACAAACAGTTCTGCGTCTGTTCTTTTATAACTGGATATTTATATTTTGGGTCAAAATATTTGCAGATTTTTATTTTATTTCTATTTTATTTTTATTTTATTTTTATAAATTAAATTTACACACAAATATAAAAATTAATCGAACGATAGGAAATTTTGAGCTTTTATTCAGATTTAATTCTTTGATGCTAATTTACTAATTGTTTTGTTAAATTGTTATCACTGTTGCAGTTTAATAATATACAAGTTTCAAGAAGGTACAAGCATTTTGATTGGCTGCACGAGCGCTTAGAAGAGAAATATTGCTTCATCCCGATCCCACCTTTGCCGGACAAGCAGATATCCGGTCGCTACGAAGGCACATTCATCGAGCACCGGCGTACCCAGCTGCAGGAGTTTGTCGATTATGTTTGTCGGCATCCCGTGCTCTCGCGCAGTCGTGTCTGGGAGCATTTCATCACGTGCACGGACGAGAAGCGATGGAAGGCGGGAAAACGGTTGGCGGAAAAAGACGAGTTGCTGAGTGTTAATTACTTCAACGCTATTCAATGTCCAGACGTGCCGCTGGATGTCATAAAGATGGAGATTCAAACGGACGCTTTTGGTAGATTTATTAGCGGACTAGATCCTATAGTGAAAAATTTCATGAGCGTGGCGGTCGATCAGGCGAAGAAGCACCAACAGTTGTACAGACGAGAATTTCAGAAGGTCAGTCAGTCGTTTACGGCGCTCGGCCATGCTCTGGAGGCGGATGACAGCGGCCGCAATAATCTAACGCGCGCATTGAAAGCTACCGGTGACGCTTACAACGACATCGGCAAGCTGTACGAGGACCAGCCAAAGTTTGATTGGGAACCGTTGGCCGATAAGTTTCACATTTATCGCGGTATTATTAGCAGTTTTCCTGACGTTATCAGCATTCACAAAGTACGTATCTCAGTGTTCATTGATTATAATTGACGCTTCAAAACATTTGACAAATATAGAGAGATTGGACATAGAGAGATATCAAATCCTCGCAACTTCTGGCGATTTTTGAGAGGCAATGCCTGTTACTTCTGCCAATGATTCCAATGAGCGTTTTTGTCAGAAATAATTGCAAAGATTTGAACCGGCCCAGTGGTCTTCTGAATCGGTCCTGCCGAATCAGCTTGAATAGATCGCGGATATAGAAGTGAAACGTTGAAAAATAACTCTGAGGAGAATCACTTAAACTTCTTTTATCCTTAAATTGCAAAGATTTGACATCTCTGATAAATATTATGACGTGATATACATGTGTGTAATAAATGTTTAATTAACGTATGACTTTCTTTTTTTTAGAGTGCCGTGCAAAAACGAAAGGACTGCGAGCGATTGGTCAGTGAGCATAAAATGGAACCGCAACAATTGCGCGAACTTTCCCATCGAACTGACGTGATAGCTCGCGCACTTATCGCCGAGGAAACGCATTTCCAGACGGAACGGGAAGTGCATATAAACAAAGCGGTGAAAACACATCTCACGGAACAGATTGTCTTTTATCAGAAAATAGTCGATAAATTGCGAGAGGCGTTAAGCGCGTTTGACGAATGAGATTCGCGAGATTTGCAGCTATCTGCGCATCACAATTATCCAAGCGATATCGTTACTAACACAAAAGTATTCCGCGCATGGCAGTAAATGTGTACCAAAAATGCATGTAGTCTTGACTACAAAGGTGTACATATATATAGACTATATGACAGCTGATTATACATTACATATATATGTATATAGACTATATATATATATATAGACTATATGACAGCTGACTTTGAATAAATTGATCAGAATGATCGAATGTAATCGTCAAATATTTGTGAGCTGATCGAATGATCGTAATTGAGATCAACTATATATGTATATGGCTAAAATCAATGTAACAATATAAGTATATACAAGTAATCATTGATATTATGAAAAATTATATTAATCGTTTTTTTTTTTTTTTTTTTTTTTTTTTTTGAAACACTAATATCTATTTCCCGGTGAGCACGAAAACAAACAAAATAGCAAGAACACAATGGTCTTTGAGTGATCGAGCAAAGAAGAGACCGCGCGCGCGAAGCATGTTGTGGATTGAGAATAAACTGTTATATGTTTATTTGGCGAGACCTTTCGATTTTTATTTTTTTATCATCATCGCTCAGTGATGATTAAAACTCATGAACAAAGTGAAGAAGCATGTGACAATGTGTCTCTGAAAGTATAAATATATATTTAAACTATAAAGATAAACAATATCAAAACATCTCGCTAAATAGACATGTTCAATATGTAGTTTATGTTGACGAGATTTTCATGCCAATCGCACACAACTTTACTACTCAGTTGTTTTATTTTAAATAATGACTTATATATTTTTATAACCATTTTGTCATACAAATGTGAGGCATTGTTAATTGAAGAATTTCCACTGAAGATGACTTTAAACAAATAAAAGTCAAAACGTTTGGACAGTTATTAATTTAAAGAATTATTATTGCACAACATTCTGGAGCCGGATCGAACTGTCTCATTTACACACACGAAATTCAATAGTTTATTCTCAACCAAACATAACAATAGGTTTGCATGCTCTACATTCGGGTCTCTTCATTTGAACTTATTCGAAATTTGTATGTACATAGAATTTTGACGCGCTTTTTATTCAAATCTTTCTCCATTACGATTGTTTACTATCAAAGAGACGTGTTTGTCTGTGTCGTCTTGCTAGAAAATATCTCAAACGTACAATCGCATATGAGATTGTATCAATAACATTACATTTATACACAAATTTGTATTTTTTACAGGTTTTGTGCTCGACTGTATGATAAAGTATCGAATATTGCATACAAAGTGAATTGTTGAGGCTGGTTTAGGCCGCGATTTATCACGAAATCCGCAAAGTTCAATACTCGAAATTTCAGACCCTCGTTCATAAATGACAAAAAAATTTCGTTGTGTGTTGAACTTTGCGCGATTCTGGCGTGAGTTAGCAAACTTCGTAAATCAGCCATTACGAAACGTAACTTTTGTAACTATAGAATTACGCATGAAACACAGTAATAAATTGTACAGCATGTGTGTGTGTGTGTGTTGATACCACTTATACAATATTTTATATCACTTAAAATACAATTGTCAAACAGAATGAAAATCGGAGAGAGAGAGAGAGTAGATGTGTGTATAAAAGATATATAAAAAAATTGTACAAGCAGTTTTTATGTTGTACTAAATGTTCTATAAAATATATGTAAAAAACAAGTCCGTTTAATTGCTTGACGAGCAGCTAAATGTAAAGAAGAAACGGTAATATTTCGATTTGTAAGAAAGATATGAGGATTGTGACATATCCATCTTTCACGCACACAAATGTCGATTGCTCTTCTGCCCTCCTTAGCTAAAATATCCCATCTAGCATATCGGAAGAATCGAGAAAACTGAGGTTTTATTCTTTTGTTTGTGCCATCAGTAGTTGGGACAAATAAATTAGACACTTTTTGAACGTCTATAAAGCCTTCAAGATTTTCTAGCTTCATTTAGAAGATAGAACATGCGTGAAACTTCCAATATTTCTAAACTTTTAATATATCTTGAAAAATGCAAAAATGTTAGATAGGACATTTTAACTTAAGGAAGGCGGTCTTGTAATGTATCGCGAATTGAGTTATTTTAATGCGTGGAAATCATGCAAAAAGATTTTGCACTTAAAGTATTTTGTAAAGTATTCTGATAACACACAAAATCATATTGTACTTTCAACGAAACATACAACTAAGGCATGATGATGTAAACAGGAAAGAAATTTTGACGAAACATCACGTATTTGCGTACCTTAAATTTACTACAAATTTTTTTAGGTAAAAACATTCAATAACATTTTTTTACGTAAAAAAATGTTAAAGCGCGTAACGATAAAGAAACCCTAACGTATAAGACAACGCTATACATTCTTATTGTTATTGCATTTAAATGAATTGTACAAATAACACTGAGCTTATATGTATCAAACATAAAAATGATATACGTAAACCGATGTCTTTACGAATGATATTAACAGAGAGAGAAAGGGAAATGGGAGGAGAGAGGGAAAACGTTTCTTCTCTTCTCGGAGAAAGTTTTAATAAATAAAAAAACCGCTAATTGAGTCAAGAATTGTATGTTTATTTATTTATTTTTTTTCTTTATCACATTCTCAATTAATCTACCATATAAACAATGGTCATACAATGTCATTTCTTTGTGGTCACGCTTTCTCGAGAATTGAATTTAATTAAATTTCTTTTTAACAAAAAAATTATTTCTCGATGCATCGCGGAACAACGCGCTTTCAAATGTGAAACTAATGCGGTGTACAAGTTGAAGGGAATAATTGAATTAATTTCAATTCGTCACGAAAACTCATGTACTTTTTAATGACAAGTATATTACATGTGTCAAACACATCTAACGTTTCGTGTACAAGAAATAACAAATCCACACTCGTAACTATTATATATATATGTATATGTACTGTTCCACGTTCATTAACGATAGAGATATACAGACAGTCTTTCTAGTACTTCACGTGTAAATTGCATGCGACGATACTCTTTTTTTTTTTTGTTTTTTTTTAATTTTTTTTTTTTTTTTTTTGTTTCTAATTAGAGAAGCAACTCGTACAAAAATAGCGTCCTGTTTTGTGCAACCACATGATCACGCATATACTCGACAATTAACTGAACAAGTCACGTAAATAAGACGAGAATCACGTATTCACCGCGTCGTTCGCTATATTATTTATTTATTTATATAATTTGAAACTTGTGTAAATATATTAAATCGTGTGATAATTTTCTTTTTGCAGGGTCGTTTCTTCGAAAGGATAAGCCCCCATTTTTCTTTCCTGGTAAAAGAAATGTTCCCTTAAACAGTTGTTTTGAATAATATCTAATATACACGTGAAAATCACAGAAGAGAAGAACTTGACGAGTCACATTTTCGTAATTTTAGAGCGATTCTAAAGTTCAAGACGTGGATGTAGTTCTTTGTTACGTTTCATAAAAATGCTTGTATCTCAGAATCTATTGAGAATTTCTTCCTTTCTCACTTTGAATAATTAAAATATACCATTTTAACAAATAACATCAAAAAGAGAAAATAAAAAAAAAAAGTAGACTTATCAAGTACTTATCTCCTGTGGTTTTCATACAGAATAGCCCCTCTCTTCTGCGTGTTCATTCAGTGTTTCGAATAGACTACAGACGCTCTTCCAGATACGTAGGCCGGAATACAAAAAAGAGCACATGCTATTAGTCAAGCGTTTTAAATCACAGAAAAGGAGTTTCGATAAAAAAAAAAAAAAAAAAAAAAAAAAAAAAAAAAAAGAGACTTTACATTTGGATATGCGCAATATATTGCCAAATTAATAACGTGACAAATAAGGATAACAAGCTGCGTTATTTGATATCACCGAAAGGATATCATACAAACATTGGCACATTTTAAACTATTTTTATTTTTATTTTTATTTTATCTGTTTACGATCAAAACGCGCGCCCGTGTGTGTAAAAACAAACACGGTGCAAATCATCTCGATATTATTTATATATATATATGTTCATGATAGTATATATGTAGTTTTCGTATAGTAGGTATAGTTTCTTTACAATAAGACGGCAAAATCGTATTTTGGGGGAGACGAACTCCGTATTTTTTTTTTTTTCTTAAGCGTAACGATCGCAACAAGCTTTGTACAATGAGAAAAATATATATATATAGTTGTAGGAAGATTTGGTATATTCGTGCGCGCACTGCGTCGATTGTTACAATAAAAACGGTACGGTTTTTTCTATATAGAAATGATCGAAATATAGTATAATATATATGTGTATGTCTCGGTGATAATACGCGCTCGCACACACACACACAGATGCCAAAAGATTCACAGTACTAATTGGAGAACTTTGACACCACACTGTCTATACATATATCGCGTCAGTTCTACCAATTTGTGTTTTCTATTTTTCTTTCCGCTCTCTTGTTTCTATGCCGCTTCTAGTCGGATTGGCTTTTCGTGTTTTATTTTTTTGTTTTGTTTTGTTTGTATATATGATGAGATTGCACTAACAATTCGTTCTTGGTTTTTTGCTACTTAAAAGATCAGCTTATTTATACATCACATTTACAGTATTTCCTGCCGATATGTGTTTGTTCACGTGGCACGGTACTTTGTAAAGTACAAGCTAAAAGCTCCATTTTCTTTTTTTCAGAAGATCTCGTCTAGTTTTTTATTTTTTTTTTTTTTTTTTTTTTTTTTTTTTTTTTTTTTTTTTTTTTTTTTTTTTTTTTTTTTTAGCGTAAAACGAATGTTTTTTTTTTTTCTATCGAATCTCTCTTATTAGATGACATGATGTTGATTACACTTGTAGCATCGGAATCGAAAGAACGCAGGAAACTGTTTGTTTTTTTTTTCTGCCACGCAATTCTACAACGTCATCAACGGCAAAATTACCCAATAAAAATTAGCACTCCCGTCTCCGTCAATCGATCTTCCTGCACTAACGAGAAAAAACACTAAAAAAGCAAATCTTCTACTTTTTCACCTGTATGTACAACGCGTCTCTCAATAAGTACGTCTTGAGCATTGTATATAAAGAAAGAATCGTTCGCTTACATAATGCAACTAATATATTGCGAACACACGTTCTGCGATATATAAAGCACCCACTAAAGTTTTTTTTCCTCTAACTAACGGCACGTATGGTGGATGTACCATCATCATGTCATCCAAGGCACTTCAAAAGTCAGTTTTTTTTTTTTTTTTTTTTATACACAATGAAAAACACCAAATAACAGTTTGGTGAGTTGGTGTGTGTACCGAAGTACCAAGCGTATATATATATATGTATAAGTAACGATAATCGAACTGTCTCATTTTTACGTGTGTGTTTCATCGGATAAATGTGATTTATATCATCAAATTGAATCAACATCCGGCCGTGAAATTAGTGTCCATCGTTATCAAGTGCTTGGGCTGCGATTGAGAACGTACGAAACTTGATACGAAGTAAACGTGATATTTTTATTTCAGATATTTGTTGTTTTTTTTTTAATAGAAAAATGAAATTAGAAAAATGAAATATATATATATCTCAAAGTCAAAACGCTGGGATCTTTCAAATGCGGCTCATTTCGAATAAAATCCTATTATTTACGCGGAGCGATGTTCTCCAACGCGCCCTCAAAATAATCATCATCGTATCTCGATGTATGTATATATTAAACTTAGCAATATTCTTTACTATAATACCTCTTTATACATATCGAGAAGTGCCCGCTGTACGGACGGATGCCTAACATGTGACAATGCCAAAAGATTATTATTATTATATACAGAGTGTCTAAAACTTCGACACAGCCGAATAATTAATAAAGGTAGACGTCAATCTGGACAAAACAGTGTCGTGTATAATTTTGCAAAATTCTCAATAGTTATATTAGATATCAATTAATTAATATGAGCCAATGAAAAGCGACGAGCTCTCGTTTCTAGGCGTGTGTCAAAAAAACGTTTCAGACACCCTGTATATACATATATAATATATATATGTAATATAGTTTATAACTCTGAGAGAAAGAGAATATACATTGTAATAACGGATATGCTTGTTCGGTAAAGCGCAATTAGCATAGATGTATTTGTTTGTCTTTTACATAGTTACTCATTAGTTACATTAGGTACTCGGATTTTTTTTTGTTTTTTTTTTCTTATTTTTAACGAGAGTCATACATTCCAACTGTTTCTACTTCCAGCTATCTACGTCGAAAAAACACAGAAAGTCGCTAATCGATCTCTGAAAATTTACTTTGTAGATATGTAGAATCGCGAAAAACAGCGATTTTAAAGAATAGTTTACATTACTCGATCTCTCTCTCTCTCTCGTGTACTTCACACGATCTGTTTTTATCAAACTCGTCTAAAATATTTAGTCCAGCGATCAATCACACATTTCCTTCCCTAAGCGCGGAGTACGCGCTGAAAATGTTTTGATTTCTTTTTTTTTTTAGGCGTAATTTATCATACAAGCTTCATACTACTTTTACTGGGCGTAACATTCGAAAATTGCAACTGTACATCCTATAAATTTTCGCACAAAGTCATTTTCGATTCTACCAGTCTTGTGATATGGCAAAACAATTGCATATTTTTTAAAAAAGTATTTTTACGCTTTTCCGTTTTCGACATCAAACAAAAGTAACGAAGATACGAATAACGTAGAGTGTTAAATTCGCTCTCTTCTTATCTCTTGTTATTCGAATATTCGTGCTGCGTATAAAACAACATATGTTCCAGCGAGTTTCTAGTTTCGAGTTGTCTTTATTACGTGTCTGTATATATTATATAAATGATAAAACGACATTAACGCATAAAAGTTATTTGCTCTTTTGTCCGCTTAGGGTGTCTATATATGGCACATTCCAATTGTTAAAAGTAATCGTTCGTGACGATATAGGCTTCTGATGAGAATATCAAGGAGTTAATTGACCTTAACAAGCCCCGGTCCAAACGTCGGTGATGGCACAAAAATTGTATGCAATCAAATTTTGTGAACGTTTCGATCTCTGTGTTTAGATCATCTCCAATGTGTGTTTTGCCACTACCGACGTTGGACCTGGGCTGTTAAGATCAATCAACTCCTTGGTAATCTTTCGTGTGTATGTGTGTGTATGTGTTATTATACGAGCCACTAATTGCGTGAGAAGCGATGGGCTCGCCTCACTGTTTTTTTTTTTTTTTTTTTTTTTTTAAACCTATATCTACTGTCTTTACACGTGAAAACAATAAAAACTTTCGATATGTCACATTAGGTTTTTGCGAACCCACCGTTTTATTGTTACAAGAGGAATTAATCAAAATTAGGATAAAAACTTTGTTGTTGTTCGTAAAGACCTAATGTGATATATATTTGCATTATTGTTTGAACAAATCAAGCTCAGACAATAATAACCTTTGTTAAATTTATTCGTTACGACAGTAACTAACGCACAGAAGTGTATGTTTCTTTCTGTGTGTGACATTATCTCTCTATTTTAAAATCAGGCACGCGAGATAATCTACGTAAGAGTTTAGATGTGTATTTGTGCATTTTATGTACATTATTATATTTTATGTCTTATATAATATAGAAATATGTAATTAAAACGGTGCGATACATTGATATTAGCAGAATATAATATACATATATGTATATGTACGTATTTAAGATGTCAAGCTAGCTCAGCGAATCCTATCCTCTATATTTATGTGTGTATATATATATATATATGTTAATATAATATCACACTATGTACGGGGTAGAAGAGAGGAGTGTACACACGTACGTACAGAATACGTATTTACTTAAGATATTATTCAACCGTTGAGACTAAGCATTTGCATCTTCTTTTACCAAACAAAAGAAGAAAAATGTCAACAAGATAATAAAAAAAAAAAAAAGAGAGAAAAAACAGATCTCTTAAGCTCTGTGCACTAAGCGACCTCTCGGCATGTAAATAGTTTGTCTTTTGATAGATTTTTTTAGCTTGGATTTTCTAAGTCAGAATGTCAAAACCCCCGAGTTCTCTTTGCAACAAACAAATAAGGAGTCATTCTTGGATTGTTCCGAAGTATATGCACTGGTGAGGAAATCAAATTACAATAGGAACCGTAGTATATATGGAATTCGTATTTGTGTCTAACGGTACAGGTCTCTATGCTGCACAGAATCGTATATATCAAATAGCCGCGCTACCTCTCTCTTATTATACTGAATTTTATAAAATATAAAAACTTGTCGTTGTACTCTGTTCGCGCAATATATATATATTTATACATATATATATGTAAGTATATGTATAATATGTATACACAAAGTATCCTACAAATATTGCTTAGATAATATTTTGATAACATATTCTCTACAATTTATATATTGGAATTGAAAAGTACAAGACGAAAAATCGGTTTTATAAAATTAAAAACCACGGAGGAAGATACGCATTACTGCATTTTCGTCGCACGAGTGTGTTTAATGTTTTAGAAAGAGAAATCCGTGAGAATAGTCAATTGTTTCGCCGTAACGAAAAAGCAACGATGTAATGTTATAACAATCTGCAAATTTCCCGGTTACATTACGAAGGAGTCTACAACCGGAATATCGAAACGCTATTTGTGTTTCTTTGAGAATAAATTTTTGTTAACATCCCAATGACTGCGTGCGACTGCGGTTCTAGTAAATACTCGGGGTTTGCGTTCTTTTTTTTTTTTTTTTTATAAAACTTAAAATCTGTACTTTTATCTCGGTTTTAAAACGTATTTACAGCTTTTCGACATTTTCGCATTGAACTTATCAATTTTACTTAAACTGCAGAATATGCGCGCTGTTAAAATATTGTCTAATAATAATTGTAAAACACTCTGTATACTTTATATTATAATAGAGCAAAGTCGATCTAACAAAGTTCGCAAAACATGATCGCAGCACGCAATCAATTTTCAAGTCTTATTTCTAGGATGCAGCCGCCTCTTCCGTCCCGTCAGATTATCGCGAAAAACGTATAGTCTGCAAATTCATATCGACCTGCTGCTTTTATGCATGTTGCAACATAGCAAACGTTGTACACTTATAAGAATAAGGTCTACGAACGTAATTGCCAAAACTGTTCTGTAAAAGGTAGAGACGTGTTTTGTATCGTGATATTTGCTGAAGCGAATTTGAGTTTTAACGCTTTTCAATGGTAACCGGTTTTTTTTTTTTTTTTTTTTTTTTTCCTTAATTTATTCTTGTTGCTTCTGTTAGCTCAAAAGCGACGATTACACCGCGCGTTATACGAGATATACTTACGTCATTGTTTTTTTTCTTTTTTTTCTTAATTTTTTCTCTTTTGCGCGATATTTCAGCTTTTCTTCTGTTTCCGTTGCTTTCTAAGTTGCGACACATTGTCCCGAAAAAGAGTAGACAGAGCGGTGCGTGTGCTGCCCCACGACATGAAGCGTTTGTTGCGCATACATAGAGGCGAGTGATCGGCAGATGTGATTGGAATGGAGTGTGATGTTGTGAGATTCGTAACCATCAGACTCGACACGGTGAGCAACGGAGTTGTCTGTTGCTCGTGCGCCTGCTTCAATTGCTGCTGCTGAGATTGCTGGAGACCGTCGACGGTTCCATTTGCGCAGTGTGCTGATTGTAGCTGATTTGCGATTGTTCTCGTACCGTGGGGTTGTCGCTGGAGGGGCCGGTCATGCCTGTGCCCTCCTGTTGCTGTTGCTGCTGGCCACTGTTTAGCGCCAGTCGTTGCATCTGTCGTATTACCGTCGCCGCATGGTACGCTTGCTGCAACCATGACACAAGAGGGAGACATTCCTACAGCGCCTGGTGGGTAAAGACACACAGATAATTAATCGCATGCCAATCAATTGACGATACCAACCTTCCACCTTGATTTGGCAAAGTTCTTTTTTAGTTGTTCCGATACCGTACCGTGAATGTTCTTATTGCTAGCCGCGTTGCCAGAAATCCTGAAAATATCAACATCACAAGCAATCACGTTACGTTCTACGTATATTTAGAAAATATATAGTCAGTTAGTCTGTTAGTTGCAAAACAAGATATGTAGATATATAGTTAGTACGAAGTGAAAGGAGCATTGAAGAAAGTGCTTGATGCGTGATAACAACAATACATGATGCGCACTGTGTCTCGTAACAATAAATATAAAATTTATAGCAAACGATTCCGTCATAGACATCTTAAGTTAGAAACATTGCATGATCATTAGGTTATTGAGCATATGTGATCATTATTAATAATCATGATCATGAATCTTGACTTGATTTTTTTTTGTTTTGAACACATAAATGCTTTTAAAAAATGCGTATATTATTATTTACTTACTTAATCCATATATATTTTACTTTATGGACAAATCAGTTCCTGTAATATTCTGTGATGCGACTTTGAGAGCTACAGAGAAGTGTGTCAAAATTTACACTCCAATCTTTCTCGCACACATTCGTTAAGTTTGTCTAATTTATTTATTTTGGCTATTGCTTAGACTTATATTTAAATTAAAAAAAAAAACATTTTTTGTGTTATTACACAAAACTTATGCAAATTACATTCTTGAAATTATTATGTTATTTTCTGATAAAACTCTAAAACTACTTACCATGGATGTGCGAGGGCCTGTTTGCACGTGTAGCGCTCCTCGACGTTGACGCACATCAATTTGCGAATAAAATCCTTTGCGGAATCACTGATATCGTCCCAGTACGGTGAATCGAATTCAAATTCACCTATAACAATCTGATTAGCTTTTTGCTATAGAGCATACAATTTCATTACAATTATTTCAACCAGAGCACTCGCACTTTTCGATATCTTTTTTTTTTATGACAAAATTTGTCGCGAACATTTGACTAAAAAATATGACCTACGTTCAGGCAACACCAGTCTAGTTTAATAACAATCGTTTTTGTGGAATCAGATCGGTCACACTTTGACCAATTGATTAATGCGCGATCAATCAATTCCACGAGAACCAGTTATTATTTTCAATAGATTTGGCTATCGGAGTAAATCGAGCGAGTGATCTAGTTCAAGAATTCAAAGCAGAAAAAACACATTATATGTACACGTTACTTTTTCCATTCTACTTTACTAAGAAATATTAAAAAACGTGAAATATTCCTCACAATATTTTTTTTTTTATTTAGATAACACACACACACACAAAATCTCAAAGTACAGATTAGTTGTGTATTGTTTGTTTTTTTTACACACACGTACGTAGATTCTAAAAGTAACACGCTGTAAACAAAAAACCGCATGATTCCATTACCTTTCAAAATTTGTGCAAAGAGATTGGCGTCACTTTCGTCATAGAACGGCGGATATCCGCACAAGAGAATATACGAAATCACCCCTATGCTCCAAACATCCACCGCTTTGCCGTACGGTTTCTGCGCTAGAACTTCGGGCGCTGCGGAACAGAGCAGTTCAAACGTTTGATCGTCGATGCTTGAAAAATATTACTGTCTCCTCTTTTTATCTTTTAATCTAGTTTTTTTTTCCGCTGAAAAACCCACCGACATATCCCGGCGTGCCGCAGGCGGTTGCCATGATTCCGGAATCTTCCATCTTCGATAGGCCAAAGTCGCTGATCATAATTTTACTGTCCTCATCCGGACTGTAGTACAACAGATTCTCCGGCTTCAGATCCCTGTGTACAACACCTTGGTCGTGCATGTAGCCGACCGCCTCGAGCACTTGTCTTATTAAGCCGGACGCATCCTTCTCTGTGTACGAGCCTTTCTCGACAATTCTGTCGAACAACTCTCCACCGGTAACTCTAATGCAATGCAAAATGTTCACGTTGAATGTCTCGAGTGTCTCTCTGTCTGATACCACCGTAATTAATAACACGTATTATACTCACAACTCCATAACTAAGTACACCTTGTGCTTATCTTCAAATGTCTCTAGCAATTGGACAATATTGGGGTGAGTTAGCCTGGAACAATATCCATGGATTTTTCCGATTTAAAAACTATGTCGCACATATGTACAATAAAAATTGATTTGATGATTTTTAATATGTATATTACAATGATCTCTAACTGTATATCTTTACTGCAGAAGTAAAATTTTATTATTGTTCAAAGATATTTTTCAGAAGATAAATAAGTCAAAATTTATGAAAGAGAGAGAGAGAAAGAGAATTTTGAAAAATCTGTTACAATATTTAGATTGTTGGAAGAATTGTTATCCAAAATTTAATTAACTCGCACGTAAAATTCTTGATTCTCTATTGTCGCATATTAAAATATTAGCTTTTTGTTATAGGTATAAAAATATATACAATGGCATTAAACATTGAATGTATAATTGCAGTTAAGTTAAGTTTTTACATGTTTTATTTAATTCTAATATTCATATGGTTCACGTGGGCTTAACTATTCATTGTCACAATATAACAAAGCAATCATAAATAATATATTAACAATACATAAATGACATTAAAACGGCAATGCAAGATTAGCTCAATTCTGGCTGCAGCTACATAATATATTACTTAAAACATGCTTTAAATTGTTGCACTGGCTACAGTTATATATATATATATTTTGTTTACCTCGCACACACACAGGTTAAGTGAATTAAACAATTATATTCACATAGAATAGCCATGTACAAGAAAATTGGTTTTTTAGTAGCAACAAAGCAATATCTATATATATACAAAGATCAAATATATATATACAAAGATCTGCGAAAGATAGAAGAAATTACTTCTGTAACACCTTCCCCATAGTATAAATCATTTATTAAATATAAGAGACAGAAGTAGCTTTTCATGTTGTTATTATCTCGCGATAACTTTATATAACAGTAACTTTTTGTTTCTTCTTTTTTTTTCCTACTTTTTATCCTAAATCATTTTCTTGTACGTACGAACCCTAATTGTTTATTTTAATATCTTTTGTGCTAGTTTTTGCGCTGCATTTTGCAAAAAAATGTGGTCACTAAACAGTCAGATCATCATAACAAATGAGATTCGCTGCAACGTAATTGATCAAATCTGTTGCAATAGCGACTAAAAATACTAGAGCAACATCGTGTCGAAGAAATCATGATGTAAATGTGTTGAAGGATTTTTCTCGTGGGTGAAATATGAGTGTGAAATATTTTTGTGGATATTATAAGGCAATTTTTATCACTTGCTTTTATGCGAAACTTAAAAAAATATACACAAATATCACATAAAAGAAAAAGATATGTATCATACAAAACACAAATAAATGATAAATAAACAATTGATTATTATAAAATAAACAACTAACTTTAAAAACTTTTTACATTAAAAAAAAAAAAAAAAAAAAAATTGCTTCTGTTTCCGTTATTTTTTACAATAAAACGTATTTCAAAAAATATTTTGACACGTAACAAAAGCCAATTTTGATAAAATTAAAATTTATAACGGTATAAAATTTAAACATGTCGCTTGACACACAGATTTATTATGCTTTTTTATTTGAAAAAAATGGTAATAAAACTTAAGCGTAATAAAAACAAATTGTACATATATGTCTGCGATAAACGTTTTTCATAAATTGCACTGTCATGCCGGTAACATTAACAATATTTTGTTATCGATATCGCGCCATAAGCGCTCTGTCACTTTATTAATTCTGAATGGTTTTATCGGACTTGTGTGTGCCGATACAAGATAATTATGTCTCGAGAATTTTATCACATAAATCAGACTTCCTCTATTCTGTGTGAAGAGTACATGTAGTGTAATTTTATATCTAACGGCTGTCGTCAATTTCACTTTCACATAATTTATCGCGTTCCCGTTCTCAGGTGTGTAGTTTCAAAAAATAACGCTCAAACATATCTTTCCCATCCACTTCGCTTAACAAAAGGTGTCGGATGACAAAAAAAAAAAAGTGTTAACACTTAACCGATCGATCGCCCCAACATAAACGGTTCGCTAATTAACGCTTATTAACCAGGAGGTCTAGTGATCGATTATTTTTGCTATCAACGTTTAACCGTAAGCTTATTAATCGGCTTAGCGGTTATTTCAATCAGAAGCCCGTTGCGCAATAATTTAAAAATTAATAATATTAGCACAAGACTTGTAACTTTTACACTTGCGCTCTTTTAATTGAACAGTTTTATAATAAAAATACTTTTTTTATATAAATTCATACAATACCGGTCTTATACGGTCAATAATATTGTCAATATTAAAAAATATATTTAATATTGTTGATCGTATAAAATCAAAAATATGTTTTTTGATTTATTTACAACTCGGCGATAATTACAACGTTCTTTAATAACATTATCGGTATCAACTGATATTGATGATTGATGCTGACAATATTATTGACAGTGTAAGGTCTTTACAAAGCAGATGTATCCGTACAAATAAAACACAATAAATATAAATATGACTTATGCTTGTTACAATAAATCTTGTACCGTTCATTAATAACATTCACATAGAAATATATGCAATGTACGCGGGCCTCAGATCAGTTAAGTGTTAAAATATCAAGAACTGTAAGTCAATGCTACACGCTATGATAAATGTGTGCAGATCGTGCATCTTGTGTGTATGTGTGTGACATTATATATTTATAATCTGAAAAATATATACATATACATATATATGTATGTATATATTATACATATATATATATATGGCATTGTCAAGTGATACAGAATATTGAGAGTGGTACAGGTAGTTGGTACCCATGCTTTAGGGCCCAGACTTACCATCTCTTCTCGCCACTACTATCCGACTTGAGCGATCCACTCTGTGGTGTCGCACTTTCACTGAACCTACGAAGTATAAATAAAAATACCATACACAATTACGTAATACACATCGACAAAAACTGGTCACGATCACTCATGGTAATTTTGTTTTTTTACTCTGTTTTATTTACAACATTCTTCCCGGCTCGATCGGTGTTTTTCTTCTCATGATGATGCAAGAAATGGATTTGTATACAAATTGTCACAAACATAATTAAGTGTAATTAGTATATTAGTATTATGTGAGGAAGACTAGCACGCGCGTGTGTGTCACCGATATCAATTGATCCAAGATACAATACGAGTCACATACAAAATGTAACAACAAATGTAATTTCCAACAATGTGATAATTGATAGTACTGAAAGTCCCATATAAATGTGCATGCATAACGTTACGGCAGTATTTAATATAAAAGACATATTTCAAAATTATTGTTTATGTACATTTTACTGTACATATGTGTGGATGTGTGTGTATATAAGTTAAACATGTACAATCATTTGATACTCATATTGCATACAATTACTTGATTAAAAATATTAATTACCATTACATGTTTTGTGATATTGCGTGCAAGAGTAATTAACATGATGCATGAAGAGAAAACAAGTTTTTAATTTAAAGTATAAAGCAATATACACACACGCGCGCGTACATATGTGTGTTGTGTGAGATGTAGCACCTTGTACTCTTGCGGCGAGGAATAAATGATAATGTAATGATACAACAGAAGCGTCGAGATTGTGTTTCGTTAACTCCATCTGATTTCATCTTACTTGGCAACGAAATAGACTACGTGTATAGAGTTCAATATAATACCGAAAAAGTTTTTATCATTTTAATGTACGTGAGCCAGTGTTATTCAAAAAATATTGTACACGTAAATAATGTATGCAAAGAAAAACAACCGAAGAAAACGTTTGAATCTGTATGTTTGAAGGTATCGGAATATCACATGGGTTTACACATACGAGAGATGTACATTTTATTTCGCACACACATTAAAAGTGTAAGAGAAACACAGACGACAGCCATCAGAGTTCACTTTAAATGCCATATCACACAGCACGCGTTTTTCGAAAAGAAAAAGAAATATTCTGAGAATAATATATACGTGAGCAGAAAATAATAGCTGTTTAATTACATATAAGGAATATTTGAGAGAAAGAGAAAGATAGAAAGAGAAAGCATAATGATGAATGTATTAATCTTATGAGAAAAGTACATATATATATATATATATATATACTCGTCTCAAATGATATGTAACAATCGATCAGTTGTCGAACAGGAAGTTCGTGGGTTTTGAAAAACAACAACGCAACACAAGGCAGAAGTCGACTTACTTTTCTCACCTCCTCGTGTAATGGCACATGACAAATATCTGAACGGATGAATTTATCTGATATATATCTATATATGTATATACGCAAAGCAAAAGAGAGATAACATGATACTCAAAGAAGAAACAATATATGATTCTCTCTTACGTGTGAAGCAATTGTTAAAAGCATGCATGTAATAGGAAACTACCCAAGTTCACAGTTAAGCGATAACAGAACTAGTACTTTGAAAATTCTGACATGGCAAATTCTGACACGATCTGTATATATAGATATCTCAAAGAGAGGGACTATTTGATACTGACGAAACTCTCGATCCATTCAATAATACATAATGGATATAGCTATAGGGCTCTTAGAATTTCGCTTTGCGAAAGGTCCTACCTCCGGAGGACTTTGATTTCGTTCTCTAACGAATCCTCTTTTCCTTTTAGCGCCTTCTTATCGATGATCTTTACGGCAAACATTTGACCGGGCTTCTCCTTGCTTTCTGCCAATCTCACTTCGGAGAACGCTCCCCTAAACAAAGAAAATTATGCGATATTTGAGCACGATCGTTCGCAGGCAAATTTACTTAAAATTACATTAAAAAAAAAAAAAAAAACCTACATATTGTTCTATCAAAGTATTATTATCCGTGTAATAAATGATCTTTTTCAACGATATGTCCTGCGTCGCAACTACTTACAAACTAGACTTCCGACACAATAATGTGTGCTGCGAATAATTAACTCTTGCACAATTATCGTGTAAAGCACACGTGTCTGAATATTTGTAACAGATGCATTAAATAAGACGCGCAAATTAGATTCGAAAGAAACATGTATCAAGATCGAGTTATCGCGAGAAACTCGTTGCGCATAATATTTGTAAGTGCATCGAAGAAATCCTGAAAGCTCTCTGGGAAGTTTTAATTAATTTCTTCGGGAAAAAACGGGGCCGCACGAATGGAGTCAGCGCAGTCACAAGTGCGCAACAAGCTCTTTATTTATAACAATAAAAACGTATCAACGTTCTATTTATAACAATAATATTCTAAACAATTCGAACCACCTGCTGTGTCCCGTGCCGTGACAAAAAAACGTACAGGTGTCTAATTGTATATTCAAAGAAGAAATATAACTGTCACGTTATAATCAAACGGTGAAAAAGACTTGCGCAAACAGAAACCTTATAATAGATAACTTATAATAGATAACACTTATAATAGATAACATTCAAAAAACAGTTTCTGACATTTTTATTACTTTTCTTAATTATATTTAACCGTTCGCGAAGAGATGTGAGTCTCCTAGACCCACTCAAAAATTGCGCATCGGCGTCTCTAGTTAAAATTAGTTTTGTTTTTACACTTGTATCTTCGAAACTAAACTAAAAATCATTTTAATTTGTTTGTTTTTTTCTGATCGACGCAAAATCGTTCAAACTTTTAATTCAAAAAACCGAAATTGAAAAAATATTGATTTTTTGCGGAGATATTTGATTTTAAAATCGCGTGGGTCTCACAGACTCAGTCTGTCCAAGTAGTTGTAATTTTTTTTTTGAGGTCTGTTCACGAAGGATTAATTGAAATTCGGAAAGGGAAACTTGCGAAACAAATAATTATCTCGAGCGACAAAGACTGATCGTCTTGATTATTTATTGTCACAAGTTTCCTTCTTGAGAATCTTGTTCGCCGAGCTTTTTCATCATATAATTATGCAATATTTTTCTTCCGAACATACTCACACCGGCGGGACAGCGGCGGGTGAGAACAGCGCAGCTGTGCGCACCACAATTATTTGTTATAACAATAGAAGAAGAAGCTATGAAACTTTCAACATTTGCACTTTTAATTTTATGCAAAAACTGCTTGTTTCGTTCGATCGATTTAACAATTTCTTTCTTCGCACATCTCCATGCAATGTATTTTATTCAGTCATCACACTTCAATCCAGTATACCTTGTTACCACACTGGTGCAATTTTGCACTTTGCATGTTTGAAGTTGAATAACTTTCCAGTAATGAGTTAATAAATAATTTAAAACTAGGGGTGAAACTAGGAGTAAAAAATTCTCAGAGATTGAATAGAATTAGTTAAAAATGTCCAAAAAAACAATTCTTCTTAGTGAAAAATGAAAAAAATAAAGAGAACTTTTTGAAAAAATTTTGTTTTTCCAATTCTCGTTGGTGCACATATGCACCAGTATGGTGACAACGGGTTAATATAAATAGTAGTTGAAATGTTCGTTTTTCCGAGAATCGTCGTTAAACAATTACGTCTGTATAAATTCGATATCACATTTTATTTAAAATATAACTCCTAGTTGCAAAAACCAAAAATTATATTTCTACAGCGATTTGGAGCATATGAATTACAAGCGACGGCCAAAGATATTTTTTTTTCGCAAAGGATAAAAAACAGACGGACGAAAGTCCGTTGATCATAAAGCACATATTTATAGTCGCTTCTTGAGAATTGAGACTGTTTTATTTATATACGTGTGCGTGTACACACAGGATACAGTACGTGCGCAAATATAAGAACGATCTCAAACGTAGGACCCGACCAATGAATACCGCTTATAGAATATTCCGAAAAGCAATTTCTTCGCGACATGTAAGGACGTAATAGTTTAGTTTGTGTCGCATTGAACGTGTACGTGACGAAAGACGAGATGAGAGAGAAAAAAAAAAGGAAGCAGATTAAACTGCAAGTACTTCCGTTTGTATAACCCGTTTAGTAGCACGTCGTTTTGCAAACGAGAGAAAAAAGCTTGAAGCTATCAAAGACAACTGTGAAAGACCGACCTATTTAGAATGTTCCAAACTTGGCAAAAAGATCAACCAGAGGGTTGAGACAAGCAGATGTGCGTGTAGGTGTGTTGAGTATATCGCGTAAAATCCCCTCAAAAAAAAAAAAATAATACCCTTAATTGCCGGATATTTTCTCAATCGTCCGGTTCACTTTCTTCACTCAATTGGAAATTACAAAGCTCTTGCGTCTCTTTTTTTTTTTTTTTTTTTTTTTCCGTTACCCTCGTATCTAATTTTTCTCATTTCTTGTCCTTCGTTCATTTCATTTTGCGCCGCATTGGTTGTCCCGAGACAATTAGTGGTTTTTCCAAGGAAAATAACATACCAGCTCTCTACCTTGTTTAAGCGACTTTCATACCAAAATTTTCCATTTAAATAACGAGATACCTACTGCCGTAATTCTTTTTTTTATTATATGTGACGCTGTGTATAATTTCTCTCTCTCTCTCTCTCTTTCTCCCTCTTTATTTAATATATTATTTACTACAATTTCTCTTTACAATCCTCCAACAGTGGATGACCTGAGGTCATTTCTGATCCACGCCTTTTAATTAGCCATGTTAAAAAAAAAAAAAAAACAAATTGTTTGCAAAAAATAAAACTTGTGCCACGGGTCAATAATGACCCAAGTCCACCGTCGGAAGGTCAAACGCGCGTTAATATCATTAATTTCGCTATCTTTTTACATTTTTTTACATATTATATATCTACTCTGCGATCGAATCTCACATTTCCGAAACAATAAAAAATGACTACTTGAAAGTAGTTACAACCGTGATTTTCTTCTTTATTTTACTCGCTCTTTCAACGCTTAAATTTCTGAAGAGCGAGTGTTGCAAGTCCCGAGTTTGGTAATCTTCTACAAACCGTCAAAATTCGACGGTTTTTTAACATTCAGGAAAAATATATTCTCAGCCAGACCGAAGCCGAAAAGAGCATACGTATAGTGCGATTTGAAGATGTTCTGTATTCATACGAGAGTCATGCGAATTCCTTTGGGTTTGAACGTGAATAGAAAATCATTCCGGAGGATGATCGCACGAGATATATATATACATACTAATATCGCGAGTCCTCGAAAGCGCGAGGGAACACCGAAGAGGAAGTGAATTCGCAAGATGAGAAAAAAAAAGAGAGAAAATAAAAGAAAGATAATCTTGATCGCTTCGGCTGGAGTTTTAACTAACATTTGTATTCTCTCGCTTTGAGATCGCGCTCGTGCATTTCGCAATCGTCTTTCTTTTTTTTTTTTTTTCGCAAAAAGAACTGCTCTCGAATTCGAGAAACACAAATATCGTTTCTCCCGCTTCACGACGACGTTCACTCGGTGATGTAAAAATTTCACGGTGTCAACATCCTTTTGCGGCCTCGTCGATCATTGTTATATAACATTATCATGGGCAATCAGTTGCACACGAATTAGAATATCACGCACATATGACACGTGGCAGCGAGAGTGTTGAAGCCAACACTTGATCGATCGATGCCTCGCACCATGCAACGCAAACGTTTGTATCGTTATGCAAATAAATGAATATAAAAAAAAAAAAAACAAAAAAATAAAAGTATATAAAAATAATTACTCGTAATAAATTATGTAACTAACTCGAGTCAGTGAAAAAGTTTGTATTGCCGAGAGAGAGAGAGAGAGGAGAGGAGAGAAGAGAAATACGCACTAAATAGATAATCGTTTATCGGAAATATAAGAGCGTAAAAGACTCGATGATTTCGTTGTGGTTTGTTATTAAGCTGTAAAAACACATTCTCGCAGATGCGTATAAACAGACTCTCGCATTAAATGACGTACTTTCCGAAGTGCGCTGCGTATCGAGAGATTTTCATCCGTCATAATTCCTTAATCTGCGGCGATAAAATTGCAAGCGGCGATCAAGATCCGGAAATTGAATAGCCGTTTCGGAGCCGCTATATATGAAATTAATCGGGAAAAGATCGCGGATTTTATCTCCGCTGACATTTAATTTATAACGTCCACCAGAAGACATTAAATTCCTTCGAGAGAATTATCTCTGCGCGCGATAATTAGCGCGCGGCGATCGGACATTTGCATAGAATTAGCCGGACACACTTGTCCTGTGAAACAAAAGCATGCGTTCAAAGTGTTTACGTAAAATCTCGGAGAACTTGTGAGTTTGACCGTATGGTCACACGGATGCGATACCGTATGTCAATGACGCGCGAGGCGACTTACGTTCCCAGTAGATCCTTCAAGATGTACTTGTCCTCGACGGAAGGCGATCGGTCATCCTTGCCGTCCTTCTTAATCTTTTTGTAAGCGTCTTTCTTCCCGAAAAGAGGCATCTTGATGCGAGAGCTTGATCCGTCCGAACTCAAGCACCGAAACGTGTAATCGAGCAATATTATATGTAACTGTTACACAAAGGACACTCGCGTCTCTTTTTTTTTTTTTTACTACGAGGCGCGGTATCCCCAACGCGGATTACAATAAAACTTTATGGAGCTTGTTAAAAGCCGCTAGTCCGGTCGTCGTCGTCGTTCTCTGATACTGTCGCGTCAGTCACGCCGTCATTCTTCCAACAACGGAACGATCATGAACCCGCGACCTTTCGCGGATCCTCGTCTGCGATAGCGCGCACTCTTCCTGCTAGCCGTCGTCCGTTTCTCTGTCCTTGTTTTCTACCTCTTCTCGCGAGACATGTAATTCTCTCTCGACGCGACCACACTCTCTCTCTCTCTCCTTCTCGTTCGCTTTTCCCACCACGCGTCCGCACGACTCGCTTTGGCCGACGTGCGTCCGCTGCACTATACTACTCCCGCGGTAGTTATCTCCGTCTCTATATTCTCTCAGCGAGCGCGTTCTTACGCACCACCACTGTGGGAGAACTTCGCGCAGAGCCACGCAGAACGGCGCAGTGCCGTCCACGCGCCCCGTACGTATATATATGTATCGAGCTCAGGGTCGCGGCCTCGCCAGATAGCTCGCGTTCTTCGCCTCGCACTACATCAGCGGGGCCGATTCCGTAACTTTTA
Source organism: Pseudomyrmex cubaensis (assembly GCA_014825685.1). Lineage (NCBI taxonomy): Eukaryota > Metazoa > Arthropoda > Insecta > Hymenoptera > Formicidae > Pseudomyrmex > Pseudomyrmex cubaensis. Next base: position 32,952 of record QVOA01003126.1, read on the forward strand.
CCGCGTGTGTTAGGCCCGGTCCACACTATCGAGTTTTATGGTGGTAAGAAACAAGGTGAAATGTTGCGCATGAGGAGTCACGTGATCATGCGGCGTAAGAAGGTGACCAATAGAGTTTTGATCCATTTTTGTGACGAGAAAATCAGTTTTGTTATTATAATGTATTTGAAATTTTAGACTAAAATTGAAATTCGACAAAATTTAAATTAGAAAATTTAAATTTTAATTTAAACCCAAATTTAAATTAAACGAAAAGGCGGCAGGTCAATTAACTAAAATAATAAATAAATAAATAAATAATACTATTTTGTAATATGATAGATAATATATAATAGTTCAATATGATAATTTTAATGATGTAAGTACTATGTGATAGTTTTGTAATATATAATAGGGTTAAAATTAGAGTAAGTTTTTAGGATTAGGATTAGGGTAAGGTATGTGATAGATAATAAAATACAATAATCTGTTAACTTTAAGTATTTTTTTTATCACACTTCTTGTATACTCCGTTCAATTTGAGAAAAGAAACCGGAAGAACAAAAACTCCGTCCGTTTCGAGCACCTCCCCTACAAAAAAGTCTCAGCTATTGGCTGTCAGCGAATACCTTGTCAATCCCGCACGCAACGCTATCCCTACTTTGCCCGTTTTTCGTCCCCTATGCGCAGTAAAATGCTCTTCTTAAATTGAACGCAGTGTATACATGTAGTGTAATTTATTCTTCTCATATTTTCATAATAGAGATAAAAAATAATTGCTTATTTAGTTATAAATCATTACTTTCTCGAGAAAAAGTTCTTTACATGAGGACAAATTCGATATCCAGTTATTATATCTAGGCGATCCTATATTTATTTATACCTAGGCATATAATTATGAGAGAGAGATTGAGAAGCTCATATATAATTGTATTTAATTCTCAACCGCCACCCGGGTTATAAAACACTCCAGCAAAAGTTTGCGCTCTGATATCTTTAATTTAACATTTGAAAATAGCGCTTGTGGCAACATCTATTGATACTTACAGGTATCTTCTTTGCTAACAAATAGTTATTAGCCGCGAAGCGTCAGTTTGGTTATGAAAGCCCGGCGAAACAGATCATGTTCGAGATTTAGGGTGTCTCAAACTTCATGTGCAATGTATGTAATTTTTTTTCAAAACATGTTAAATTTTATTTTTTTTTATTTTTGAATGTATATGCTTAAAAAAGTGTAAATACTAGTAAGTACAGAAAAATTTTTTTGTGAAATATTATCGTGTTTATTTTAACGATATTAGATGTATAATTTAAGAAATTGACTTTTGCAAGAGCAACTTCTACAAGAACAAGAGGATAGTTTAAAATCGGTGCAAATGCTTTTGAAACATGAACAAAAACATTTTGTTCATGTTTTGAAGAACAAAAACATCGGGCCTCTATCTGCGTTGATTGCTTGAGTGTTACTTACTTATTATTAGTAGTGATTATTAATAGTTTTTGTACGTTGATATATTTATTTTTATAGTAAAAATACTTTTTCACAATTAAAACAAAATATATGTGTATGTTTATTGCTATAAATATTACATTTCTGTCGAAAACACACTTTCTATATTGTAGTAAAATGGATGCTTGCAAACCTTCAAGTTCTTAAATATCTTTTTTGAAACGCAATATTGCACTGTTTTTATTAAAGTAACATATCTTTAGAATATCCAACTAAAAAGTTTCACTTAAAAATATTAAACATTACAAAAGTTACGATTTGTTAAGTAAAAATGATGCGTTTTGCATACTTTCTTTTTTTGCCGATTTTTTTCACTAATTTAAATTTGAAATTTTTTAATAAAACCAATAACATCTTATTATAGAAGGTTTGAAAGGTACTCAGTAATTTTGCTATTAAAATATTGATTTACGTTGTGATGAACGTTTAAAGTCATTGGCGTATCTTACACCCCAATGACAAGTAATGAAATTCTGAAAAGATGTGGCGATTGAGGGTTAATCACACACACAAACATAATCAGATATAAAATTTGTTCATATGTAAGGGATTTTCTTTCCGGAATGTTATAAAAACGAAATAATTTCAGAATAATTTAACTTATTTAAAATTTATTAGGTACATAACTGTAATAAGTGTTATTTATATGTTTTATGTACACTATAATAATATTAAAATAAGGAAAATTATATATATATATATATTACACACACACACACACACACACATAAAAAACAACTCTTTAAAAGTTATCTTACTATATAAGAAGAATAAATTATTTGTAAACTACAAATTTTACGTACTGTTGCGCGTCCCTGACGTTCTTCTGCTCTTGTCCCACGTAGAAAATCAGGAATCTACCTTGATATCGTCAGAGTCAACTGCCGCAATGTGGACAGCGAGTAAACATATACTTCGTACTTGCAGAATAATTTTCTTGGTAATTATTTAAAAAGCGGACTTTCTTACCGATTTCAATGAGCTTGAAATATGTTGTTAAAAACGTTATTTTGAACAACTTTTCCCTACACATGTTACCGCCGGTCGGCTTTCGTTTTCGAGTTGTAAACAAAAGAAGGTTTTATTACGATTATTACGATTATCTCTGAAAATAATCACGTTATATATCACGAAAAGTTGTCAAACAAGAAATGTGGGAAATTCGATTTTCTATAAAAAAAAGATTATGATATTCATTTACCTAGCTCCAGCCGTTTTCATGTTAGAACGTTAAATACTACTGCATTTACGTATATATTACAATGCGTAACGTGATGCGTGATAACCTCAATCAAACTCAAGTTGAAACAAACACACGTTCAGATCAATTGTTGCACAAAATTATTTGTTTTTTTTATGTCGTGTTGTAAGCGTGTAGGCAGGGGCGGCGCAGCCCCCCTGCACCTCCCTAAAACACCTAACTTAACCTAACCCTAACATAAACTCTTCTTTCTGCATTCCCCCTCGCAAAATTTCCACAATGGTTAATCTATGTTACTACAATATCAATAGAAATGAGTAAAAATTTTGCGAGGGGGAATGCAGAAAGAAGTGTAATAGTTTTATCTTAAAAACAAGAATTCAATTCTGAAACTTCTTTTGATTATAACATTTATAACTCGAAAACTAAAGCCGACCGGCGGTAATATGTATAGAGAAAAGTTGTTCAGAATAACGTCCTTAACAACATATTTCAAGCTCATTGAAATCGGTAAGAAAGTCCGCTTTTTAAATAATTATTATTTTCTTTGTTAAGATATATTCCTTTGTTGTGTTAAAGCAATCTTATCGAATATTCTTTCTCATCCTTTCCCTATAAATGTACATATATATGTTTTATATATACTATGTATTATTTATCTTATATTTTCTTATCTTATAAAAGAGTGGTTCTCTTATAATAATTTTAAAATATGTATGTGCGTGTGTGTGTATTAATATTACAACTTTAAAAGTGTTTTTATCGAAAATTTGTTTATTAAAATTATTATCAATCAAAAGTATCGCGACCTGAACGAGAAACTAAGGGTGCGGTCAAAGCTTCACTGCAAATGTTTTGCAGCATCGTTCTATATTTATTTCTCGTTAAACGAAGAATAAAGATAGACTAATGCTTCGAAACATTTGCAGTGAGACTTTGACCGCACTCTAAGTTTACAATTGTACATATTTGCGTATATTTTCGACGCTGTGTCTGTAAGTGTAAATAATTATCAAGCAAAGAAATTGGTATAGTATAAAACTTTACTACAATGCCAATCATTCTTAACACAGATAAAAATAATAGAATTTTTGTTATTACTTAAATGTAGTCAATCAAGAAAAAAGATATATTCATTACTTTTCTATGTATGCATGCAATGGATACAGAACAAAAGAAAATAATACTAAAGTTATTTGCCAATGTTCTCACTTTTTGTTCTAATTTCTTTAGTAAATGTATCAGCTCATCTTTTTAATTAACTGTATAAGCTTACTTAAGAGGATACTGGAGCCCGATTTGTAAAATGAATAGAGACCTGTAAACCGACGTTTTAAAAACCTAAATTTCTCTACTTTCTAAGTTTATTCACTGCATTATATGAAAAATGCTTCTATAGATGCAAATACATATAAAAAACTATGTAGTGCTTTTGAAAATAGGTATATAATGCTCATTTA
>QVOA01003127.1:0-11420 GCA_014825685.1 Pseudomyrmex cubaensis
TACCTTTACGTAGAAATGCGAGCCACGCGACAATCACACACGCCTACAGAGTCAGAACCATCGCTTTCCACGTGCTCATTGGCTCACATGTATTAATTTATATCTCATTAACTATTGCAAATTTTGCAAAATAGCAAATAACTTTTCTATTCAGTTTAACTCAATCTATCTCTATACTTTGGCTGTGTCAAGATTTTACGGACACCCTGTACACACACATACACACACACACATATGAAAGCATATTTCTGCACAACATCCTGCAAACGGCTCTTACCGTATTTATATTTGTATTTCTTAAATAAATATCATATTTTTTATATATTAATTAAAACGAAATACACGGCTCTTAAGCCGTGGTTAAGTATAAACTAAATCAAGAAAAAAAACTTTGAGAGCCGAATGTACGTGCAAGATTTTGCATATTTTTAACGTGGAAATTAATACACAAATTGGAAAGACGACTGCATGGAATGCGAAAGATCCGGGTTCGATTTTTGACTCTGAAAATGTCTTTTTTGCAATGTTTAACTCTAATTCTGTAAACGTTTTTAGTTACTTATCCTGTAAATTTCGATATTTACGTCTGACGCGATTTTTTATTGGTGCACAATTCAAGCTGATTGGTGGCCCGATTTAGTTCGCTTTTCAATCGAACTAAATCGGGACTAAAACTAAATCGAACTAAAACTCGGATAAACTCGACTTGAAAAAGACCGGCCCAGAAAAATCCAACAGTATGGATTCGGGACCACCTACTCGCAAACCTCGCACTCAGGCCGCGAGACTTTTTATTGGTTAAAACGTTGCAAAAAACGTGTAAAAATTCGCAGAGTTTTCAGCATTTCACATTAAAAAAAAAAAAAAACATTAGTTTTGATACATTTCTTTATGTTTCGGATGTTCCTCCATTAAATAGTTAATAAGACATCTAATTTTCAAAAATTGCACAAACATCAATGTCAAGAGTTAAAAAAATTAAAAGTAAAAGTAGTTTCTTATATATGAATTTTAAAATTGTCACTCAATTCGAATTTTCTATGAATATTAATTTACACGTTAGACAATATATAATATTTCGCACGCACATCGAGCGACTCAAAGTCCTGTTTGTTGATTCAGTTTCCATCAATTAATTAAGTTCTCTATTACGGCGAAGCGATAAAGTAAAATCGGGCGGAGTAATTTTAATATCTTAATATTTATGTATCACAAAAAAAAACACTCGCGAGCTCTTTCTTTACGCATTTGCCAAGTAAAATCGCGCGAAAGCATTTATTTCAGAACGAACTTTTTCAAAGTAATAAAATGCCTCTTCAGTTCTTTTGCGACGAAGCACTCACATAATTTTCGCTCGACCCCCGCGCGTATCGCAGCGGGAAAATTTAATGGCCCGGTGACTCAAAGAACTTCTGCTGCTGGGGCTTGAGAAACGCGATTTTTAATCTTTGTTTTTTTGCAGGTGCAGCGCCGAGTTCCACCCCGTAGCGCCGAGCACCCGCGCGACGCGAAAGAAAAATGCAAAACAGATTTTACAAGTAATTAATATTAAAACAAACATCGAAAACACTACTTAGATTTCAATATACTCTCAGTACTCTTCAGATTTTAATCAAGAAAATTTATATTTCAAAAAATATATTATATTATTTGTGCAATTATTGGAGTCTGATGACGAAAAAGAAGTTTCAGCAATTTAGACAGGCGTCGCGATATATAATTTTCTCTTGCGATCGATCGAATTCTGTTCAACAACATATATATGTACTTCATCGCACTTGTGTCACGTTAATATCAGCGCGGTGTGGTGGCAAGTCGGTGCGCGTTCATCGCGGAAGTACAATATCGTGTACTACCGAGCCCAGCTGCGCGTTTTCGGAAAACTCATACTCAGGCCTCGCGCAGTACCAAGCACAGTGACTGCTTCTCTCAAGCAGCAGGGCGGGATCATCCCTTACGAGTTTCGCTTATCGCGAAAAGGATTGCCGTGTCCTGTCGCACACGCCGCTCTCGATGGGACGCGAAGAGAGAGAGAGAGAAGGTGGTACCAGTCAACCGCAATCCGAGATAAACCTCGATAGCGAGCGCACCTAAGGATTTGTAACCGTCTATAGATATACTCCGCGCGGATTTTCAAGCGCTATCACACTCGCTGCGGGCTTCTAAAGAACTTGCTCGATAACGTCGACGGACCGTCGAAAGTTCGAAAAACGAAATTGGACAACGAACCAACGGGTGTACCGTAACTTGTTATGGGGTCAAATGGAGTGAATGAAAGAGTATCACTGTAGTGAGTAGTGTGGGTGGCTCTCCGAAATTTCCAAATTGAACGAAAGAGAAGACCAACGAGAGAGCACGAACGCGGTTAATTGTGTGTTGTAATTTTTTTTACTGTGCTCTAACGGATCGAGCAATTCGACTGGGAGATATGCGGTCTTTATGCTGATTGTAGGGATAAAATAAAATAGTTCGTAAAATAATACGAGATAAGGATTTGATGTTCGAGAATACAAATGTTTGATGCAAAAATGTTCGCGCCAAACAATTTCCGACCCGATTTCGACGCGGACCTTTTTCTGCTTCCCCGGCAAATGTTTTCTTCTGTTTTCAAAAGTCGTTGTACCTGTTTTTCGATCTGTAGAAGATCGACTTCGATTTTTGTCAGAAACTGCCAACTCGAATCGACACAAAAAATACCTCAAAATGTCGATAATACGCAAATATACGTTATAAAAAATTTCAAAATCCAAGATACAAATAAATATTTTCTGCAGAATATTTTAACAAAAATATCGGCGCGCCATTTGTGTGTATTTGGACAGAAACTTGCGAAATTGAAATAGATTTCGAGAATTAAGGCCGCAGAGTTTGCACCGACCGTGCAAAAAACCGATATATTTATTATAATTAATAATTCGCTTGTGAAATAGTCAAAAATGAGTCAAATCGGCCGATACGAGCAGTAAATACAAGATGGTCGTGTATAAGTATTAGACTTTATTAAAGAAACACAAACGTTTCGGTCCACAATGGTGTATTCTAATCCTAGTGAGTACTTGTTTCTTTGTTTTTGCTTTTTGAAGAAAATATGCGCTAATTTTGTTTAATTTCCTATTAGATTACATTTGTATTTATACTGAGGAAGGTCCAAACCTGTGGACTGAAACGTTTGTGTTTCTTTAATAAAGTCTAATACTTATACACGACCATCTTGTATTTACTGCTCGTATCGGCCGTTTGACTCCTTTTTGAATATTTATTATATATTTCATTATATTAGATGTATAATATTTTATTTTATTAGATATTTTAATATATTTTATATTATTTAAAATATTTGTGATATATTTTATTAGATATACAAGCTGTGGCGTATGCGAATGATTTCGGATGCGTTTCCTATCACGTTTTTATATTTGCGTAGGTATGTTCTCGCGAAGGTTGCTGCTTTCGAATTCGATACGTTGATTCAACTCGCATGCATTACTACTACGAGTCTTGCGGTGCGCGCGGGATTTTGATGGATGCCCGGAAGGGAGCAAATAGAGCACTCCCCCGGCATCGTTGCGTGTCGCTAGGGATTTCTGCCAATCTTTCTTCGTAGATCCGGCGTTGTCTTGGCGGAAGATACCCGGTGCTATTAGCATCAGCTTCTCTCTCTCTCTCTCTCTCTCTCTTTCTCTGTGTGAGTTCCATAATAAACTCACTCACGCGCGCTTGCACGGTAGAAAATGCATTTCCCGAATGCATCCGTTGCATTATGCAGACGCATTCTTGCTCGTACATGTATACTAGCTGCATATTGTGCTGTTTAGTTTGATCGTTTAATTTCGGATTTCACAATGGCAGTGCAAAGGAAAATGTTGAAAACAATGTTGCAAAGTACGCACGCGCTTTAACGAAACATGTGTTATATCACACAATGAATTTTCACAAAAAAAAAAACAAAAAAAGAAATTCTCCATTCTTCTTTTTTCTTTTATTTAAACACTCTCTCTTGTGGAAAATGTAACATTATGTTCTTGATGGCTTTTTAGCGCATTACTCGCTCGAACGATCGTCGACGAGAACGACGTCGGCTGTCAATCGACGATGAAAAACGACAGTGAGACGCGTAATGAGATGCAGAATGTAAAAGGATCTTTGCGAGAGAGACAGACCGGGGGCGGGTGAGATCGTAAAGCACGATTTTACGAGCGCGCCTCTAAAACCCGATCAGATAATTATACCTCCGCACGAGGTCGCGGTTATTTTTCGACTGTGGAATGGTTTAAGAGCATCGTTTTTCATTCTCTCTCTCTCTCTCTTCCTCTCTCTCTCTTTTTTTCCCTTGCACTTGCATCGTCGTGCAAATTAAATTCGATTATTATTATTATTCGCCCTCTCGCGAGAATCTCCCGTATATCATCTCTTTCAGCGCGCGAAAAATGGCTCCGACGTTTCCGCGAAGACAGATAACCGCGCGGAAACTTCTTATTTGCGAGCTTATTCGGACGATGTGAGACTGCCTTCCGCTTTTAAAGAATGATTAAAAACGTACGGCCGCCAATTGGCCTCGTCCCCCGATTATTAATTTTGTGACAAAATTTACAACGTTGTGAGTACAAACTAAGTAAAATTGCCTCCACGGTTTTGTTTCAATCAAAAAATGGTCACGTGTTATCGCATTATAAGATTAAGATGTTTAAAAAGACGTTTAAATTTCAAACAAATATATTACAGATGTTTGTTGGATAGATTTATTCACTGTTCGATAGGTCGATGCAAAAGATAAGATATTATCGATAGCTCGATCGATAGAGCGAGCTATCGATAATATGAAATAATTCGACAACGAGGAAGGCATTCGTGTAACAATTACAGGAAACTGTCGCGTTTTTTAGAATTGTGGAAGTCCTTCTCGCAGACATCAGTTGGTCATGTATTAATTTAGTTGAGAATAAATTGAAGTTTTGTTAATTGAAAGCATTTTAAAAAATCGAGTTAACAGCTCGTGTACAACATATTGTTTTGCCTCGTGTCTTCGTTCGAGAGATCACGAATAAGAAGCGCTGGCTTAATTATCGCATTTCCGCACGAGTTTCGTCTTGATTTTGATTTTCCGAGCGCGCCAGATGCGACTTGGAGAAAGAGCAGCGCTTAGGGCGCAAGACGGCGGTATCGCGATTCGGAAATCGTGCCACGCTCAAATTGGATTCAGTTCCCGCAGGAACCGCCCGGATTCGCGGTCGGAGAAACGGAAGTCTCCTTCAACTATACCTCCGCTTTGCATCCGGCTGGAATTTCCAATTTAGCTGTCCGAATAAGGAGGCCATATTTAGAACGGACTAGACTCCCATTAAATTGGGAGGAGCTCCACCAACGGCAACACCTCGCGTCTTGTTTCGCGCGAGAGATACGTCGTCGTAGCCAACCGACTTGATCCTCTTGCTTGGAAAACAACACAACAGAGCTCGGAGAGCGAAATGTGATTAAACGCGACACCGTAAATTCAATTAATTAAATAAACAGCCCGCGCCCATTTTTCGTCCGAGCCAAGATATTGTATCGTCGATTATGTAACTACACTATAAAAAAAAAAAAAATTCAAACTCGCGGTAATCGATATTTTATATTTCCGCGAAATTTAATTTCGTCGGAAATTCTGGAGACGTTCAATTTGCGACGGTCCGGAGTCGGTTTTCTTCCGCGACTATCGATAATATCGAGCTTAACATCGACGAATGTATCGTGACGATATCATCGCGAAAACAGTATATTCACGAAGTCGTGGAAAGAAAAGTCTCTCGTGAGACGTCCTTTTTTTTTCTGGCCTTCCATCAAAACTTCACGCTTTACGACTGCGAAACGAGTTTTTCTCGGAAGTGCAGATATTGCGGGCGTTCTTTATATGACACAATCGTGTCGCGGACAATAGCGAAGTCTCTCCGTTTCTTCACCCGAAGCGAGTGAAGAGAGCTTCGTCTTCTTTTCTCTTTCTCCTTTCTTCCTCCGGGACCGGGTTGCGTTTTTCGCGCCGATTCCGGTTTTACTACAACAACGACGATCGCGACGAGAGCGCGCGACTCTCTCCGCGTATTTACGTGATTGGCATTTCCTCGTACAGGAAATTGATGCAAGTCGACTCGAGAAGAAAGTCTCTCGCGTAAAGTAAAACAAACACAGCAATATTTACGGACGACTAAAATGTTGTTTTGCAAAGAAACAAGAATAAATATAAAATTCTCAGAGAGAATTTTTTTTCCTCGCGAGATGTCGCGAGATGTTTATTGTCTCTTTGTAATGTCTTTGACATTACGTCGCGCAAAACTGACGTAAAACAGATATATATCTGCGCGCAAAAGGTTTTTTGTGTTTCGTAATTCTCACAATTTTCGCGAGAGATGTGAAGAGCGGCTTGTGCTGATTGAACCAGAGCGCGCGTCGACGACGACGTGACGTTCACCGTCATTTTCTCGTTATACGAAGAATCGCGTCGCCGCGGTCCTTTATAACGAGCGAGACAAACCAACGAAATCGTTATTACACTCGGTTTATACGAGGATTTGTTGTCGAGTCCTGGTTTCGCTGTGGAGACAACGCGACGGGCCCCCGACGGGTTTGGATCAGATCCAAGGCGACCAAGCACCGCCTTTTCTTTCCGCTCCATAAAGCGAATGTCGCGCTTTGCCGCGTTTGCAAGGCCGCGTTTCCTCGCGCCGCAGAAACGACGACCGGTCGTCTTTATTACCTTCCCGTGACTTCCCAATCGTTTTTCTCTCTCTCTCTCTCTCTCTCTCTCTCTCGCGCGCGCGCGCGCGCGCGAACGTCTTGGTGTAAGGTTGAAAATTTCTCAAATAAAGTTTTTAAAAATGTTTCGAAAAATAATTAATTCGTGGTGGTGCCAATTGTACAGTTCGTTTTTCATCGATCTGTCTTTTGATACTGTCTTTCTCCGGCCCGGTCGGATCGAAAAAGCGAGACCGACGCGACGGGGGAGCGCCGCGTAAAAATGGCGACGTGGATAGACCGGCTCTCGTTAGTTAAATGTCGCTCGTACGCGAAGCCGGCAAATGCCGCCATTAATATTGAAACGAGGTCCCTTTGAAAAGGGCTGTGTGGCGCGCACGCTAGTCGCACGAGGTAGTTTGAAAAGGGTGTGAATAGACACTTCTGAAATTGATGCGCTGAAATGTCGACGACCGACCGGTCGGCGACCGCCCGGTGGTATTAACCAGTCGTCGTGATCGCTACAGAGAACTCCATTATAGAGTTTAATAAAATACTCATTATAGAGTTAATAAAATACTCATTATAGAGTTTAATAAAATATGTAACATTATATTTTGTGCGTTAAATTGTATATGCATGTAAAAAAAAAACACTTGTTTTAGAAATAATAGAAATGTTGAAATAATTCCTAGGACTGTGTTTGTAAGATTATTATTCTCCAAAATGCTATCTAAAACTACGGGGTCAGTAGTTAGCTTCGTCTCTGCGGAATATCGTAATAAAAAAAAAAAAAAAACGGTCTAGTGTTTCAAATATCTACTCTGGTGTCAGTTGCGACGCACGGAGCGACTCATCTCCTCGCTCTCCTTAGCTAAAAAATATCCTATCTAGCATATCGGAAGAATTGAAAAAAACTGAGATTTTATTCTTTTGTTTGTGCCATCAGCAGTTAGGACAAATAAATCAGACACTCTCTAAACGTCTTTAAAGTTTTTAGGACTTTCTAGCTTCATTTAAAAGATAGAACATGTGTGAAATGTTTCTTCTTCTAATACTTCAATATATCTTGAAAAATGCAAAATTGCGAGATGAAACATTTTAATCAAGAACGACGGTCATTTGCTCAACTTGAATTAAAATATAGGTTGCGGGTCGACGACGCCAGGTAATCTGGCAAAAAATTCTTGTATTACTCATCGTGGAATTTAACTAATAATCAATTACGATTGTTTGTTAAACACAAATGCTTCATTTCAGACAAGGAAAAGAAGAATTAGATAACAGGGAAGGCGACCGGAAAGCCGGAGGTTCCAGGTTCGACTCCTGGCTGAGTTTTTTTTCACAATATTTTAAAATTAGTTAGGGGGGTATAGTTTTCTGAGTCTTTTATATATGTGATGCAAATATAGCATATATGATTTTAAGAATTGACATTTTAATTCGAAAAACTCACAAAATTTACATGTAAACACATATATATGTATACAAGCATATTTCTGCACAACATCCTGCAAACGGCTCTTATGACCGTATTCATATTTCTTAGATAAAAAGAATTAGATAAAATTAGATAGAAAAGAAAATTTAGATAAATGAGATTTCAAATAAATAAGATTCAAATTCGATAATTAATATTTAATTAACGAAAGCTAAGCAGATAAAGTAGAAAAGAAGATTTAGATAAATAAGATTTCAAATAAATAAGATTCTAAATGAGCTACGGAAAACTCCGTAGAGTATAATAAAATACAAAATATATAACATTATATTTTCTGTTAAATTGCATATGTATGCAAAAGAAAAAACACTTGCTTTAAATACCAAACGTTGATCCGCACTACTTTCTCGTCCCGTAAAATCCGATTACTAAATTCAGAAATCTAATTCCCGTTAATTATCATCGGGTCCTCTGAGTAAGGATCCCGCCTTTCTTTCTCATACACACACACACACATACACCGTCAGTGTCGAAGGCAAACACCAACTCGACTTATCAGTCGGCGACAAGTTCGGGGATTAGTTTCATGTTTGCTCAGTCCGCGAACGATTATGACGTGACCTTAAGGAGGAACACCATATAAATTTTGTGTGCTGCAAGAATACATTTTTGTGGATAATCACCTGCCTGTCGCATTACAAATCGCAATTCCAAATAAATTCCTTTCTCACGCGTTGATCAATAATTCGCACAATATATGAAATTGCTTTTGTATATTTCGTATTTGCGACCTAACCCAGATTCAAAAAAAAAAAAAAAACCAAAAAGCTTCTGTTTCAATATCGCGGAGTTGTATCTTCATCATCCGACTCGATCTCGCAGCACCCGAGTTACGCAGCGGAAAATACATACATACGGAAAAATTACGTCCCGCGCAAATACCTACTCCCGGTATAATACAATGTAAAATACTTGTACATTTTTATACATAATTAATTATTCAACTTGAGTTAATAAACTCGATAAATGCGCAATTAGCCACGAGAAAATGAGATTATATTTGTTTCGCGCAATATTGAATTGTATTTGCAATAATTTATGAAAACGCATTTTGATTACACCCTCGCGTATCAAACGCAACATCTGACGCTGTTAATAATACATATTTGCTCTCATATTTATTCTATTTGTTGATAATAAATTGCTAAAATACTAAACAGATGAATAAGTAAAATTTGAGCAGCGTTGCAACGTTTGCATCGGTGCAACGCAGACAGGAAGAGAAAGATGATGAGCGAGACAAAGAGAGAGAGAGAGAGACCATCAGTTTCATCGTAACTGGCAAATATGTATCTAGCCGCGTGTGTGTCATTTACCAAGTCTCACTCTTAATATTAATCATCTCGTTGGCCGACGGCTGTTATTATCAACATTATGTACGTGAATTAATGTTGTGAACAATGATACCACGAAGGATTTTAATGAATGACATTGTATCGTAACCAAATTTCATGTCGTTAAAGCTTGTCGTTAAAAGCTTGGAATGATCGTCAAGCAAAAAATATAGAGAAAATAACAAAGTGACGAAATATAATATTTAAAAAATAATCCTATTATGTATAATTTTGAGCACAACGTATTACGTTGCGTATAACGTAACATTATGTAATATTATGTAATAATGAGTACATTGTATATTAGTTACATTCTTTAGCTTTAAGATAAAATACTAATTACATTTATATCTTTATACACAAAAAAGATTTATTTGGTGCCAAAAAGCGATTGTGTAAATTTGCCAACTTACTCTATATCTAATTGTCACATGTTTCTTATATGAAGAAATTATAAAGTAATTAATTTTTGTTTCTCTTATTGCTCTGTTTACCAAAATTATATATATCATTACGTACGCATGTATCAAGTATAATTACTTATAAGACATTATTAATCATTTATTTATTTTAAAAAAAACAACTTTTATAAGTGATTTTTGTAAACGCTTGCATTAAGCAAGTCTTTCGAATATAGACGATATTTTATAATGTATAGGAATGTACTTGTTTGAGATAACAGCGCAAAACGGCGCGCATACTTCGTGTAACAATCTATGGTGTAACAATCGATCCCGTCTCATTCTAGTCAACTTACTCCAAATGTTCATTTTTAATAAAGAATATTGCATTTATAAACGTTGCAATAATGATTAAATAAATGAAGAAAAAAATATCTGAAACTATTATATTTAAAATGAAATTGCGATTGAGAATTTTTAAACCAGTGAAATGTGACAAAAGAAATAAAGATAAAAGAAATCCACTTGCCATGTTCAATTTTATAAAAGTTGGAAATTTCACGTGCTATTTTTAGTACAAGCTGTTTCGTACGTGTGATTAGCACATTGCAAAGAAGAATATTTCCCTATTTATTATAATAAGCGAAATATTAGCCGCGTAAAAACTGACTCGGTGTGACAACTGATCTCGATCTCTATTTAGCCTCTATTCTTTAGACACTAATGAAGAAAACAACTAATTAATGATCTACTTCGATTCGCACGCGTCGATGATGGTGTTTTTTTTTCAATAAACGTTCTAAGTCTTCTTTTATGGCAAATTGAACATATTTCATCGTATAATAAGACTCTTACTTTTGAACCAAGAGCTTGCGGCTTTATGTGCTCATATACTTAGTTATTGCGGAGTGGTATATAAAGGAAAAAGTTGCGGATTATTTAATATCGGTTTCTTAACGTGTAAATTTTTTAAGTAATATATTTAAAAAAAGCTTCTGTACTTTATTGCTAGGTAGAAGCAAAAAAAATATAGTTTTTTTATCGACATTCCAAATCTCGACGACATAAAATTTCATTATTTTTTAACACGGAAAAAAAGATTTTTTCCAGGATAGCGCGAGAAATTAGTCAGTAGAGGAGACCGGGGCACAAAGTAACATCCAAAATAGATTGTAAAAAAAAAAAACAAAATGTACGCAAATAATAATATTATGTAATATTATGTAATATTATAATAATAATATTATGTAATATTGGATACATTATATAATAGTCACATCCTTTAGCTTTAAGAAAAAACAAGTATTATTCTTATATATCTTTAGACAAAAGAGATTTTAATGTTAAGTACAATCGCGCAGATTTGTCAACCTGCCCCATATCCAGGGTTAATTGTCACATGTTTTTTATACAGAGAAACAATAAGATATAAAATTTCTGTTTTGTATTTTATTAAATTTATTGAGAGTACATAAC
>QVOA01003128.1:0-11419 GCA_014825685.1 Pseudomyrmex cubaensis
CAATAACGGCTTAACTAGCGCCTCGCATAAGCTAAACATAAAATCGATTCTTTTCAATTTTTGATCTTGTTCAAAGTAAGCGGCGGCAGAGTGAAAACCGCCGCTCCTCGCGACTCCGCGCAAGCAGACATGGTAGGAAAGTGACTTAGTGTACGTGAAAGTACGTGTGGAAGGGAAAGAAGATCTATAGCGAGAATCTACTGTATTCAACAGTTATAAATTATCTCTACGATGAAATATACAAAGTACAAAGCGAAGCGTCTATTACAAAATCACATATTTCATGAAAAAAACACTTTATATAGAAAAATAACATGAGTATATTTGTTTTCTTTATTCCTATTGCATATTCCATACATAAAAAATTATTACAAATAAAATACAATCACTTTTGTTTACCTTTTCAATTTTCGGTTTTTTATGTTTTAGTTTGGGTTTTGTTACGTACAACCCACACGGGGTAAATTTTACCTGTACTCATACTTTCTCGTCAACTATTTCGGTTCCTGAAGGAGCACTGATCGCGCCAAAAGAGGGATCAATAAAGGAGATCCTAAAGTTTTTTCCTCCCCAGTCCGAACTCCTTACTATCTACTTCACGTTTTAAAAAGGTGCGCTTTTGAAAATCACCCTAGGTAAGTGTAACCCAGTGTGGGTCTTGAGAGTTAATAATCACAAATAAAACAATTGAAGTGTATCACAAATTAATTTTTTTTAAATTGCATTACAATAAAACCAGCAATATATTCGACGATATTGAAAAGTCTGTGATTTCCCGAACATCCAAAATATAGTTATAATTATTAATTAAATTATACTCTTCAAAATTTTTTTTTTTTAAATTAGTTCGAGGGGTATACGGGGTCTTTCTTACATGAGATGCAAATATAGCATCCTGTAGAATTTTTATAATTGAAATTTCAATTAAAAAAACTCACGTGTAAAATTTACATGTAAACACATATATATGTATACATATTGTTACGCGGCGGACACCGCGTGTGTGCCGCGGGAGCCGCGTGAACGGCGCGCGCTCGGCGCGACTGTTCGTCGCCGGGCGACCGGATTGTTTAGAAAAGGAGTGAACCGCGGATCGCGAAAACTGTCACGACGCGCTTTGAATAATTCCTTGTAATTCCGGTTGTAATTCGTACTGGAATAAATTGTTGAATTGCAAAGACGCGTCTCTCTCATTCTCGCGACCGTGTGCGCGGGTCGCGGAAAGCGGCGACGGAGCAGAATCGCCGCCGCGAGCGCAACAATATATATATATATATATAAAGCATATTTCGGCACAACATCTTGCAAAAATGGCTCTTATGACCTATTCATATTTCTTAGTTTAGACTTTCAGAGCCTTAAGATTCTTTATTAATTGTTATTTTTCTTATCGGATTCATCTGATTCATCATACAATCATGTTAGCCGTGATGTGGAATTTATAATATCTTTGGAATTTTGGCAATCGGATTTGTTTTTACACGACTGTAGAAAGCACTGCACTATTTTTTATAATCACAAAACGTTTTGTTAATGTAAAACTAATTTCATTATTTATAAATGTTCCGATTGAATTGGTCATGAGAAAGATTAAGATTAAATGAAAATATGAAAAGTGCTGACGGAAGATGACTATATAAAAAGTAAGTTCCACTTGCCGTTCGCAACGCTCGTAAGCGTTATCTATCTTTGTTTAACTTTCGATGAAAAACAAAGATGAAATGAAAAAGATTTCCATGAGCGTTGCGAACGGCAAGTGGAACTCAAAGTGATCGCTCAAGATAGCCGCTCAAGGGCGTCAGTATTGAATAATTTTTCAGCATTTCAGCATAGCAATACTGGAAGTACCTCAAAATGTACTGCGATAATTAGACAATGATTTATTGTTTAAAGTATTATTTAAAGATTTCCAAGAAAACTTGTTTGGTTAAAAATTATACTCGCGAAAAAAAATGGATTAAATCTAAGTAGATCTAACTTAAATCTAACGAAATAAAAAAAATGGAAAAATAGATCTAATTAAATCTAAATTAGGTCTAAATAGATATAGAGTAGATATAAATAGATATAAGTAGATCTATGTAAATTTACACTTTATTTATCATTAGATCTTCTTTAGATCTACTCAGATCTACTATCTTAGATTTACTCAGATCTGCTTAATTTTGCTTAGATCTGTTTAGATCTAATATAATAAATCTGAGTAGATCTCTTTTACGAAAAAGAACTATTGCCGATTACATATAAATATTACTGGCAATCACACAAGAATATTATTAGGTATTACCGAAAAAATTATTGAATATCACAAGAAGTATTACAGAGTATCATTGAGAATATTACTATAATAGGCAATTACAGAATGCTTGCAATTATTTTGTACCACTGCCGCAATATATTACTGCCTAAATATTATTGCCAGTAATATATTGCGGCAGTGATATAAATTTATCATAGGACACAACTTACGTAATAAGTCAAATGTTAGTATAAAAGATGTCGACAGTGTGTGATAGGTAATCCGGATGTCATCTATTGAAACAATAATTAGTTAATAAAAAAAACAGTCACTGGTCTTGAGTTATAACAATTAAATCTATGTGGTAAAAAAAATTATACTTGGTTGTCAAAATTTTAAAACTCATATGACTACCGAACCACCTTACTGGCATGATGTATCGGACACACTGCCGTTCATATAAAAGTCAAAAGTTTATTTATTTATTCCCATACTTTGACAATGCGCGAGGCTTTTGCTTCCAAAGTCACGAAGCTAGAGACAAATCCGTGATAAAACCTGTTGAAATTTCTTTTATCTTCAATAGTTGAATCTCCTACTATCGCGCGCGCCCGTATACTCTTCTCCGATGACTCGACGACAAATAGTGTATTGAACTTTCGTCTCAAAAAATTAGATAAGCATCCTTACATGTTGCCGCGAATGTTTTTTTTTTTTCGACTTTTACAATCCTTACGTTAGATTCTCTCGCGAACGACAAATGTTTATACTGGTGCGCAAACTGCTTACCAATAGACGCTAAAAATCAGATAAAGCAGTCAGCGCGTTAATGTACACGCGTGTATCGCGTGAGTATGGGTTCTAATGAGAAGCAAATATTCCGTCATGCTGATACGTTATCGATCGGCGATCCGATGTTTTCCGAGTCGGTCAAATCTCTCTCTTTCTCTCTCTCTCTCTCTTGAGCTGCGGCGATTCGCTCAACTCGAAATAACTCGCGTGCGTTCCGCCTCGGTTGTATGCAAATGCGCATTATATAAACTGG
This sequence comes from Pseudomyrmex cubaensis, assembly GCA_014825685.1. Lineage (NCBI taxonomy): Eukaryota > Metazoa > Arthropoda > Insecta > Hymenoptera > Formicidae > Pseudomyrmex > Pseudomyrmex cubaensis. Next base: position 3,285 of record QVOA01003128.1, read on the forward strand.
CATTGTAGATTTGACGGAATTAACGAGTTCCGCGCGGCCACAAATTCTCACTCTCCCGAGCCTCTGTTTACGACTGGTGCGCGCCTGCGCATTTTGTAAAACAAATGCGAGATACTCGTGAAATTAGCTCACCTCCTCTTTATTCTGTTTTTTCTTTCTTTTTGTTTTTTTACGCCTATAATATCGAGGCGTGCGTGACGCACAGGAAGGAAGGGGGACGCGCACGGGAGAGGAAGTGCGAGAGGAAAAAAAAAGAATTTCAATCAGCTATTGTACAATCACGTTTGCTCGGCTCAACCGTAACTCAAGTGTCGCTCTTTTATCTGTTTCTCGTTTACGCTCGAACGAACCATGACTAATCGAATAACGACGGAAAACATCTCTCTCGGGCTCCCATCTTTTTCTATTTTACCAAGCACGAAGAAATCATTTTCTTGCCATCTGTGTATGACTTTTATCTGTGGATTGCTTTGTTAAATCGGTGCACACACACACATGTAGACACATACGCGAATTTCTCTCGCGCGAATCATCTGGCTGATCGAATCGTCCGGTTAGGACCCGCGACACATTCGACACACAATGAAAACTGCAAATCGACGGACAGTGCAGGAAGTGTCGTCGCGGTGTTACAGCGAGACAAGATTAATCGATTTGTGACGCTTCCGCTATTAACGAGGGGACCTTCGCGCGGCGATCGTGTTCCCGTGTGTGTGTGTGTGTGTAACAGCCGGTGCGAAATGAAATGAAAACTCGCTTCGAGATATTAATTATTTTTCTGGCGCGCGCGACCGTGTATCTCTGCGAGCTTTGCCACGGGAAAAGCCGACCGTATCTTTCGTCGCTTCCCTTTTTGCTCTTCGGTAGTTCGCGATAGTCGCGTTTTGTTTGGCGAAAATCGAGACGACGCTTTTCTCTTCTCGTCACGTGCTGCGTCGCGCAAAATTCAGAAATTTATCGTATCTCGCGAATCTCAACATTTTCTTTACATACTCGGGATCTCACGCGGAAAGGAGCCTGAATTAAATTTACTGCAAGAGTACGTTGTAAAAAAAAAAAAAAAAGAAAGAAGAAGGGTATAGTCCGTCTCTAAAGAGGGCTTCTACCATTTCCCATTCTTCGCGCATAAAAAGACTTGTGGAATTTTCCAAGACGGTTGGAGAGAAAATTAGCTTGTGGAGAGCAAGAGGGTTGCTGCGCTGAATAGACGTGGAAAGACTCTGCCGCTGACGCGCTCTCGGGATTCAATACCTGAGCAAAGTCCCGAACCGGATCCGTCAATTATTATTTGTTATATTTCAAGTTTTCTTCGGAGAGAGAGAAAGAGAGATTTTAAGAGTTTTTCTCCGCAGCAAAATCGCAAAATAGCGAATCATTTTTTATTTGCGTCCGCGAAATAGTTTTTTTTTTTTTTTCAAAACGCACGCGTTTGTTTTATTTTTCACTTTTCTCGCGATATCAAACCGTACGTGAGCCGCGCGATCGCGAGTACATCCCCTTACGCAATCCCGTTAGTCGAGCGATTACCGCTCTCAGCAATTATACCAATAACTACATCTATTTGCGGACTTATCGCCAAAGATATTACGTTATCGTCGTCACGCCAAGTTTGGCACGTACACGCCAAAAATAGAATTTTTTTAACGACATCCACTTTTCGTCGATTATTCATCGCGACTCGAGTGCAGCAATTACTATTTTTTTTTTCAAACACGGTCTTGCAATCCGTGAATGAAATAAACCTGTTAATTTCCTGGTGTTTTCCGGCGAGGATTCGCAGCCGTAGTTTAAGCTGCCGGGCGCCGAGAAGACCGGTTTTGCCGAGTGACTTCATCATCTTCTCTTCCCCCGCTCATAATCAGAATTCATGGCTACGCTACCGGTCCGCGCCTCTCTCGCAACAGAGGCTCTTTGTTCCATGTGACTGCAGCCGGTGCATGCACAGCTACACACGCGCGCACACACATATATATTATACATTTACGTTAGGTACGTACTAGCCAGGCGCGCTGTAATTCTCCATTTAATTAGCGTTATAGTCCGTCTGTGCGAATTTAACGAGTTACACGCGCGCGTTTAGCTTAAATCATTATTCGGACGTTAATTCGATATGGCTTCTCGCTTCGCGCGCGCGCATACACACACAGGAACACGATTGTGTGCAAAACTTGTCGTTTTTCTCGTGGTTTTTGTTTCTTTCTATTCGCCGAAAGCAACCGTTCGTTGATTATCAGTCGCGCCACGACGACGATAAACAACGTCGCAATTAATTCGATTTCGATCGTTCTTCTTCGTTCTTCTTTTTCTCTCTCTCTCTCTCTCTCTCTCGTTTCGTTCCCGCGAACAAGAGATTACATTATCGCGGTAATGGGCACTAAGTAGATTCATTCCGCCTAAGCAAAAACGTTTTTAAACTTGTTGCTCATAAATTTACATAAGCGTGTAAGCGTATCGCGTAAAACGTCTCGAGGCATCAACTCGCAGGCGACGATGAAAACAAAACGTTGACGCTGAAACTGTCAACACTTTTTTTCCTCTGCGACGGAGCGTCTGCGTTCGAAAGAAAATATTTCGGAATCGCGATTCGACACGTAAGTATTTTCTCTCTACATAAATGATTTATGAGATTTTATTCATCGCGCAACGATGCTTACGAGCTGCTTTTTAAGGTGGCCGGCTACTGGTTTTACATTTTTTCGTGAGGAAAATAAAAAAAAAAAAAGAACCCGGTCTTTCTATGTCGAGACCGAACACAGCAGGTACGAGGAAGGTGGGCGAGAAGGATTTTGAAGGACGCTTGAAAAAAGAAGCGGGAGGGGCCACACGCGGGGGAAAGGATCCGTCTAATGATTACAATTTTCTTCGGGGTTTTATGGATTATAGTTTCGGCGTGGGGAATACACACACACACACACACACGTACGCACGCAGAGTTCATGGGATTGTGTTCCTGCGTTTAACAAAAAGAGATACGGAAAGAAGATATAGAAGTTATTTTCTTTTACGACCGCGCACAGTGATTTGTGACATTCATCTCGTTATATCTTCCTTTTCGTATTATCGAGGAAACGACGGAATAAATAAACTCGGTCGAGATAATGCAACAATAATTTGATCGAAGGTAACGTTATCGTAGAAAAAAACGCGACATTGTACATCACATTTATTCTATACATCTCGTAAATAGAAGATATAAATACACGGATATTTTTGGCCTTATGCATTATGTATGAAAGGGTTTTTGAATAGATCTCTTCTGATCTTTCGAAAGTATCGAGTTTCTTTGATATAACCGTTCCGCCCGCCGTTAGGAAAGAGTTGAACTAAGAATTCATTGAACTCTCGAGAAAATGTTACCTTCTCCTCTTTTATGCAACGTACATTTTTTTTTTTTTAGAAGCTTTCAACACACGTATTTTTTCAAATCAATATTTACCATGACAAGGACTTGACAAAGACTTGAAATAAAGTCGAAACGTTTTGAAACATATCATAAACATTCATTTATTGCACAACATCCTGCACTGGCTCTATACAGCCGTTGAACTCAAATATTGATTTGGAATTTTGAGAGAGAGAGAGAGGTGACACTTCATTACTTCACTTTACGTATTTTTTCCTTTACCTCTTGGAAAAATTATTTACAGCGTGATCACTTTGTGTGCTTCAATTTTTCCCGTACAGATATTTAAGGACTAAAAAAAATACATAAGAACTAAAAAAAAAAAAAAAACGTGGAAGTAGCGCGAGGGAAAATCGATTCTGTCATTACGGGATGGTTCTTTCTTTCTCCCCCTCCCTCTCTCTCTCTCTTTCTCTCTCTCTCTCTCTCTCTCTTTCTGCCGGAGTTGCAGTTTTCCGCAAACACGCGCGTGCGGGGGTTGAAAGCCCGTGATCTACGCGAGCTTTTTATCGCTCAAGGAGATTTAATTTCTTCTTATCGTCGATATACTATCCGCGGTGAGTCACCGTCAGCTCGTAAGAACAATGGGACTCCGGAGGGTGTCTCTCTCGGCCCGGGGTCGGCGGATCGTTATCTGACTTTCAGTGAAAAAAAAAAAAAAAACCTCGCAATTACCGAGTAATCTACGTCTGTCGCACGCTCTATTTGAAACGGCTGATGAAACGTACTTCCGCGTTGCATCAGACCACCGATAAACCGGGCTTGTTGTTTACCGATTGTCGACAATGATTTCGCCGCCTCCTCTCTCTTTCCTCTCTGCACAAAATCACATCCGATAAAGAATCGTTCGCTGCACAGTATAATATACGTAATATGCTGAATTGGCGTGGTCTTCCATAAATATGTATAAACCATAAACGCACACTGATTCGATTCCGCTCGTTAGGCCACGCTAGCTTCCTCTTTCTCGCAGTTTATTTAAAAACTAGCACGGAAACACGTGTGTGCGTGCATATTTGCAAAATGCTGCAGCGAACTTGTTCGCTCGTAGCGATTTATTTCTGAATTAAAAAGAGATTACCGAAGCCGGGAGAAAGAGAGAGAGAAGAATTTTTATGTAACACGTTGCGAGAGTGACTCGGATATAAATACTTAGTAAAAATTATAAGAGCGCTGTGTGTTTGTAGTGCTTTCATTATTTTTAAATAGATTTTTAATTGAAGATTTAATTTTGCAACAGCCCCCGTAGAAGTCGAGTCCTTAATTACTACGTACTTTTGCTTAATTAAACATGTTTCTCGAAGAGAAACTGAATGACTATTCCGGCGAAGGGAAAGAGAGAGAGAGAGAGAGAGAGAAAGAAAGAGAGCAATATGTCTCTCTCCCTCCCCCGTAATCGTGTAATACTCGTTCATTGTTTGACGACCAGAAACGTACTCGAAGGGAATCGAGGGCCGGGCGCGTCTGTGGTTAACTGTCCTTAATCGTAGTCGTTGAGATAATTAGAGGGACTTGTGGAAAACGGACGGACTCGCTCGCTCGGGCGGGCGCTCTCTCGATTCGAGAGACCGAAAATGTCGGAAATGTGCGCGAAACGTCGCGCGCCAAATTATTCGTCCTCGTCCGTTCGGTCTCATCTCGGATTATTGTCCGGAATACATACTTGGAATACCGACTGTGTTCATTCTGTACACGAGGGAGAAGGTGTGTGCTCGCTGCATTTTTATCCGGACGTCATTTATGAGCGACGCCGCGTGACAGACTCTCCTCGGCAGGATGTTTTATCCGTTTGTAAACAAATTTCGTCCTCTCTCTCTCTCTCTCCTCATGTTCTTGTCAATTCTTTCCGCGTGCCACCCTCCCTGGCGTACCTACTTGAACATGTGCATGTCACGACTGCCGCGCCCTGCCCGAGGGCTTGGTATAAACGTCCTTTATGCTCCTCGCACGATGACAAACTCGCGTCGCGCGCTGCCGCGCTTTAAACGCGATCTCGCACAAAGGAGCGGAAACGAAGGGTGGCTGCTCGGCAATCGTATCGGACACTGAATTTATTTTTTCCTCCCGCTGTGGAAATCACACGCTCGCGCGCGTTCAAGTCCGGACGTTCGTTCATTTTGACGCGATGGAAAAAACTATCGTTTTTCCTCCGAGAATGTTGTTTTCTCTCTCTCTCTTTCTCGGCTCAAATTAATGCAGGGAGGTCGATAGTTTATTTTGACTTTGGTATTTAACAGTTCCACTCGCGCTGTTGCGTCAGTAGGAAAGGAAAGATATCACAAGGTGGTTCTGGCATTCGTCGACGGTGATTGATTTACAAATCGTAAAGCTGAGATAAGAGGAGTCCGCGTCAGTGGACATCAATACCTAAGTATAGAAAGAACAAAGGAAATATTTTCTAGCGTCTCTTTTAAAAGAGTGCATTAAAAAAATAACTTTGACAAGTTTTATTTAATTTTGTCTAAAATAAAAGAAACAATATTGTCGTGAATCGCGCAATAGAATAATTGAGTCCGGCTAACAACAAAAAAAAACGTTAACAAATATAAACGTCAAAATTATATAATTATAGTGAGTTATATATCATATTGAATTTATGAAAGAAATTAGCATCTCAGTAACAAGATGTCTGTAATTAAAATGGCGTCTGATTTTTCGAAGTTACAAATAATTTGTAACGTAAATGAAGAAGGCAAAACTATTGTCCGTAAAATCAGCCCGAGACGCATCGCGCGCTCGTAGCGACGCGCGCGATCATTTTTCAGTCTCTCTTTTCCCGTAACGAAAATGTTTCCTCTTAAGTGGTTCTACATTTACTACCCGATTTTAAATGTGGGTATTTAATAACGTAAGCTTCTCCAAGAGAGCGCATAAACGTACGTTAACGGCGAAACCGCCGTTGTTCTTGTGTCAAACATTAAGAGCGACAATTTATTACGCACTCAGCTCCGTAACGGGAGACTAATTTAGGAGGCCCGTCGAAACAATGAAGCTTATTTATCGCGTTTCTCTTCCTCGATTTCGACCGACGGGAAGTGCTGTTTACATTCGGTGGCGTAACGCGTGAGACACACGAGGGCGATCGGCCGGTCTCTTCCTCGCTCCCGATTTTTACGCGCCGTAAAGAAACGAACCGATTAAATTCCTCTTGCGAAGTCGGCTGCCGGGGTGTGTTATTACCCCGACACATTGAGCTCACGCACAATTTCAGGCGAGTATTCCCTTCTCCCGGGGATCCCTTTTACACCGTTGACGTTACATGAGCGACCATCGCGCACCCGTTCGTCCTCGCCGCGCACTTCAAGGTGCTTGACTCCGTCCTTCTTCCCGTTGTGACGAGAAGGGGGGGAACACACGAGATTTTTTACCCAACCGGTTTTTCCTCCGGATTCTTTCTCCTTTTTTTTTTCTTGTTTTCCTCCAGCCCTTTTCTCCCTTCTTCTCCACCTGAAATCGCAGGTATACTAATCTCTGTTGGAAAATAAATTTGTCGCACGATGATTTCTTCGACTGGATAATACCGCGCGCGGAGTTTATCGTCGGAGAAACCCGCGTGGATTTTTATATAGCGACGACCGATTTTACGGCCCGAATCGATTGCGCGAGAGATTGCCGCGAGGAAAACCCCTTACCTTTACGCGAATCGTTCTACGGAAACGCGTTTCTTTTCGACTGTTTCCCCTATTCGTTGAAAAAAAGTTACTCGTCCTTGCACACGCGAAGTATTGACGACGTCATTCGTATATCTTTTATGTCCCCCGTCTCTCTCGCCGGGGGACATAAGTCCGTTAATAAGTCCGTATCATCGTGACATCTGTACGAGGCCTCCTACGCAATTAGGTAGGTCCGGGAAATAAATTTCTCTAGCCCGTAGCTAGACGAAATTTGTCGACGACTTTATGGCCGCTATTGTTTGACCGAATTCATGATTTAACGCGGCAACAAAGTCGTGCTCCTCGTTCTCACGTCGTTAATGTTACACACACACCGGATTACTTAACAGCCCGTGAGACACACACGCGCACACACATGCGAGCTGAGCTTATATACATGTGTTACATATATATATATATAGATGTACACAAATAATACCCCAGAAACATTCGGTAAGTTTTATAGCTCGACGGACACACAACGTAGCACGGGGGGCCCCCGGATTTAATTTCGTCAGGAGACAAGCCCCTCCCCCCCTCCGGGCTCGTCGCGCGCAAACCAATTTATCGCGCGATATAAAATTCGTCCGCGCGCAACTGCATGATCGCGATAGATCATTGATCGCTCGCGCGACGAGAGAGCGACGAGAGAGACCGGGTCGCGCGGCCCAAAGGGGAGCTTGCTTACGCGCATGTGTGCGACGTGTATATGAGCGAGGGGAGAAAAAAAGCGTGCACACATTGTTGATACAGCTCGGCGTTTTACGACCCGACGTCCAACCGCTGACGTCCTCGTCACCCCGCGGTCTTCACGCTTCCTCGGTAAAAGACATACGGAGATCTGTATCCGACTTTTGCGACCCTAATACCTCCTCCGTGCGCTCCGGGCGTACGTCGTTTCTTTCTCTCTCGGCGAGTTTTTCCCTTAATTTATCGGCGCATAAAAGTCGGACGGAGAGCGCGGTTACGAGGCAGTTCGCCATTGATCCGCAGATGATGTCCGCGCGCGCCGTTGTCGGGTTCCGGAAGCGGCGGGGTACACGCACACATCCCGGGGGGGGAGGGAGGGGTAAAGGTCG
>QVOA01003129.1:0-11418 GCA_014825685.1 Pseudomyrmex cubaensis
TTTTTTTTTTTTTTTTTTTTTTTTTTTTTGTCTTATTTTAAGACAATTTTTTCCTATAGCAGTGTGGCGCAATTTTTGGAAAGAAATATTTTACATCTTGAAAATGCCGGTGGGGAACACGCGTGGATGAGTGATGGTTCTCGACGAAACGCTTTGGCGAGGATATTTTTGAGGCAGGAAGCGACGAATAAAGATCTCGGGGCGTTTTCTCGTGTGGCGCGCGCGTTACGGACGCGACACGTCCTGGGAGACAAACGCCTTTGAAGTTGCATTGACATCGACAGCAACTCGATTCCGGGAACGTGTTGTCAGCTCGTTTCTCCCCTGCGGGATATCCCGGGTATTTTCCCAGGATCTGAATGCACGGCAACTCCGGAGTGCGCGCCGACTTGCTTGCGCGCTCGCTCGGCCGAGTACCGCTGAGAGTTTTACGAGATTCCTCGCTTTGTCACACTTTTCGGTTACTAACTTTGCCGAAGGAGAGTCGCTGTATCGACACCTTTGAGAATGCGCGACGACAACGACGACAACGACACCGACTCGATTTCAAGGAACGCATTGTCGCATGGAAAAATCCTACGAGCCCGTAGACGGTATATTTATCCATCGAGCAAGATCGATTCCCCTCACCCCTGTATAGTTCAGCTCAGAACTTCTTCCTTCGAGCCACATAGAGTTAGCGACTCTATGGAATAGCGGAAACTCACATTCGGGATCCACATCCGTGGAAACGAATCGGAAGAATAGCGATGCTGACAGTTATGAGAAGTGTGCATGTGGAATTGTGTAAAACGTTCTGTTGAATATGCGGATTCAACAAACAAATTGATTTGTGGCTTATATTGCGATATGTATTTTTTGTTATTGTACAAAGAGAATAGCAAATAAAGAAATAAGAATTTCATAATTTTATATTAAAACTCTCTCGTTGACAGCAAAATCTTATAACGCAAGTTTGGTAATATATTCATAAACCGGCTCGCAGGGGCCAAAGGATGCTCTATTATGTACAGGTAATTTCAAAACGCAGTTGATCAACACTGTGATAGGGTATCCTAAGTTCCTGGTAATTAAGTCTTCAATTAAAATTTGATTAAAATTGGCTTCACTTAACGTAGAGAAGGCACTACGGCGCGGTGAAATATATACCTTTCTGTAGTCGCATCGTTGAAACTTAATTCATCAAAACTTAATTTTTAATCACTTACAGCTAAAAAATGATCGATGCGTAAAGCCAACAGCGTCATTCTTCTCATGCTTCAGACGTTGTTTGGCATCTAGTGTTCGAGGGATAAAACGCGAGATCATCCTGTATTATGATTTATGATAAGACTCATTAGTCTTTGTAGCACACACACACACACTTGATTTATTACCAAATCAAGATAAACGTATCTCGCAAAGCCGCGAAGCCGCGAAGCTGAAGAAAATCTCCGAGATTAAGATAATTTTCCCAAGTGAAGTGAATCATTAATTTACTAAATAATGGAATCTGATATAGTCTTTCTGCTTAACTTCTCTTTACGTAATTTGATTGCCTTTCAGTGATTAAATTGCGAGATAAAACTGTCTTTTTCGCGAAACAGACGCAATAAAACCAGAAAAACATCTCATATTTATCAGAGGAAACTCTTCTCGTGGTTTTTTTCGTGGTAAGCGCCGCCAATTTATTTTTACAAAAAAATAAATGAGAAAATTGATCGCAAACGATTTCTTCGCGAAAATGGCCAGAAAGTTTTCCGCAAGACATGAGCAGGATGAAGAACGGCGATTTTTACAGACTCGTAAACGATCTTCTAGTGTCCTCGTAACTGAACCGGCACCCTTGCTTCCCATATCTTCTGCCCCCGCTTCTTTTGACACGATTCTTTCCATCGGTATCTCGCTCCATCGCCTTTTCTCTTTTGATGTCACTATTCACTTTGCGCGTATCATTACACACGCGCAATCTTTCTAAGTAACGCGAATTTCCGTTATCTTGCCGATCGTGTCGTTTCATGTTTTCTTTCTATTTGAATATATGTCGTATTTGAATATATGTCTAATATATTATTTAAGAAAAGTATATATTAATAAGTCATATTACTGAGACATTTAAAGGAAAAAAATAAATGCGGATTTCTGAAAAAAAATATTTTTAAAAAAACAATATAAACCTAAATTTACGTTAATGGATTTTTTATAAATATTTTTATCTTATTTTCTACATGTTTCAAAATTGCAATATGACTAAACAGGTCAAAATTTTACGAGATTATAGTTGACTTGTGATATAAGAAAAATATATTAACAATGTAATTTCTACTATATTATAAATGATAATTCTCATCTGTGACGTTTCAGTTTGATATACAGTATTGATACAACGATATTTTTCGTTAGGTTGACTTGTCAATTTAGGTGCGTAAACATTTATTTAAATTGTATTTAACAACGCATGTAACGAATATTTCTTATAGACTCATTTATATTTGTATTATTATTCTTATATTTTTATTTTTATTTTTATTTTATTTTGTAATTTATAACAGAGCTGAGGATGATCAACAATATATGATCGAAACGTTCAGAACATAACATTGCTGTTTTACTTGAAAATTGAATTTCCACCACCACCTAGGACCATAGGCTTTACGGTTCTTTCTTTTTGTTTAAATTTCTCATCGAGCCGTTAATTTAATTTAGTGATATTTTTCTATTATTATCGTGCTAGTTTGCATTTGTTTAAGTGAAGTATTACTTTATATTTTGCACTGACAAAAATTTCTTTGCTTCCGACAAAATTGCACCGTATTTCGGTTATATTTTGGCTTTTATCGGTTTTACGATATTTCAAACGCTGCGCTTCGGAAAATCTATGCGCAGCTTAAACAAAACTCTCATTAAAAACAAAATGTCTGTTTCGCATAAAACGGGCATGGCATAACATATGTAAAAATAATTCCAAGTTTGCACAATTTAACCGAAATCTATGCGCGATCGAGAGAAAAGAATTACATTTACATTTCAAACCGAGATTCGATACGCGACTTCTTGTAACTAATTCTTTATTGAAATCTTGGAGATTTATTATGACGGAGTCTGTAAACTCTTAAAATTTCATGTTTCGCGCGTTGTTAATTTATTTTGAATACATATGTATATCTATATGAATTGCTAGAAATATTTCCACTTTTTCTATCCTTACAATCCTTCGCCATGTAATAAAACATCTCATGCTATGTTTCTTCAACTTGCACGTGTTAGTTTTTTTTTAATAAACGGAGATGTGTAACAAGCTTTCTTTTGTGGTAAATTGAACATATTTCATTATGTAATATCTATTAATATGTAATAAGAGATACTATTACTTTTTAGGACAAGAGCCTGAGAAAGCCGCCAGCAATGTTTTTTTTATTCACACACTAAATGAAACCAGACAATTTCGGGAAGTGAACGAAACTAAAAGTTTAAGAAAGTATCGAAATTCATTTCGAAAGCTACACTTTTCTCGATAATGATGCAGAGCTTACGAAATACTCAGTATATAACGTATGAAGTAGCGGGGGAACGATTTAGCGAGCGCGATAAAATTTGTCAGCCGTCGCTGGTCGAGGCCAAGTGATATCGAGTGGGATATCGAGATTTATCGTGGCGCGCGATTCTCCTGAGCTCCGTTCTCGTGGCATCGCCGCCAGTAGTGCCATTCCGATTGAATCTCTTGAATGAGAAAAAGAGGACGAGTAGAGAAGAGAATAAGAGAGAGGGAGAGAAAGAGAGAATAGAGACAGTGTATGTGTGTGTGTTTCGCTGGTCGATACGGTCGATACTCGAGAATTTGCACAATCCTTGCATCGTTTGACGTTTTCTAGTCTAGCTGCGCGAATCGATTTACGATCGGACCGTTCACCGAAATATTCCGCGATTTGTCGACGGAAGGCTCTACGTAATCCGTAATAAAGAGCCGTTCCTTCGCCGCGAACGAAATAAAATCTTCGACCGGTGCAATATACCCGGAAAAAATCCTCGTTATTCTCTCTTTCTCTCTCTCTCTCTCTCTCTCAACTAGGAGGACAGGTGATTATTCAAATATTCAAACTTTTTCAGCAGGTCTATGCTGTCGATTATTTGACTCGTTTTTGAATGTTCGTAGATTAACAGGTCCATCTCACAGCAGAAATATATCCGCTAAAAACTGTCACTCAAAACTTTTATGACTTAATCATATATATTTTGATGTGTTTGAAGATATTTGATTTTACTGTCAAGGTATAGCATTTTGTAAATAAGAAAATAAAAAAATATTCAGATTTAAAAATAATTAATTTTTAAATATATTTGTATGTAAAAGTTTAGTTTCAAATATTGTTGATTACATATTAAGTTAGATTTATCCCGAAATTGTGCTTTAGAACTTAAGAAGAGCAAGATATCCGCGCGATGATACGCACAAAGATTTAAGACTCGAAGAATTGGAGAGATTCAATCGCGCTGAAAACGGCCATCCGATAAATCTCGATATCGCACTCGACATCATCGCGGTCTGCTTCAGCTAGCGACCGCTGGCAAATTTTATTACGCCGTAAACCTGCGCGCGTTTGTATTTTCGTACAAAGATGAGAGAGAGTTTCGTGCCGCATTGATCGTACGGTCACCGTAAAAGACTGATAGCCATACGAGATTAATAGATTTGCAATGTACAATTCATTTGTTATTGAATAATGCGAATGTTAATAAATACAAGAAAAGAAAGAAAACAAATAAGCAAAACATACATGTAACGTATACATCAATTATCAATTTGCAAAGCAATTCGAATAAAATTGATCGTTTATCAGCGACGATAAAATTGTTATAAACAGATCGATTTTTGCACTTTTTATGACAGTACGGTGCCATTTTTGCTCCGCGAAAAAAAATTCCACGGAAAAAAACAAAATATTTCGAAAAGAGAGAAACTCGATTCCGCGCGACACAGCACGATGGGAAATCTCAAGTACCTAACTCAGAAACAACGTTGCATTCTCGCTTTTTCCCGTTTGGAAGAAGCATTCAAGCCTGGGTTTATCGATTCTTCATTACACGCATTCTTTGTTCTCCGCCACACACGATTCACTCGATGATTTCGATCGTCGACGAGATGTATCCATATTGTATAGCTTTCTCCCTCTCAGTCTTCGTTCATGAATATAAATGTTGCGCAAGATGACGTATGCTTTTTCTCTTGCCGTCAACGTCGTCGCGTCGAAATAATTTGCTGTATGTGTTCACAACAAAAGCGTGAGAAAGGCATGTTTTATGGTAAACTACATGCCTATGTAACAAATATTACAGTTACATATGTAAATATACGCTTGCTTGTGTAAGATATATACATATAACGGCGGAAAAAAACTTTCTGACATTTCCGCAAAATATTTATTTTAGTTTTATTTTATTTTAGTACAGTTTTTATATATATATTTAAGACATAGGAGAAAAAACTCAGGAAACAAAACTTTACATTTGTTTCTTTCGACACATTAAAAGCAACGTTATAGTGACGTCAGACGTTTCCAGTTTTTAGATGAACTTCTCTGTTATAACAGGAGTGTCGTCGTTTTTCTTGTCGTGAGGACGCAATTTTCATGTCTTACGAGTACAATTTTTGCGTTCCCTCGAACGATCCTTTTATCGCAACATTCGTCGCCTTAATCCTTTCCGAAAGATAAAAGCCTGTATAAATTACGAAACGTGCCGCGAATATTCGATCCGCAGCCGTGTCCAGGCTTTCCTTTCTCGATTATCCTCTTCTCCTCTCACGTCCCCACCGCGTCTCTTGATCGTCCTGTCACGATCCACTATATCTTCCTCGGGGGTAGCTATAAAAATTGTATTAAAAGCGCACGATCTCTCCCTCTTCTCGCTATCGACGGGAATGTCGAGAAGAGGGGAGATGGGGTGAGTCCGTCGTCGTTTCGTCGAAATAGAAACACCGCGGTGTTTTACGGTTTGTACCTTCCGCGGAAATTGGAAGTTTTACGAACGTCCGCGTCGACACGGGAAGAAACGTGATCCGCGGCTACGTTCACGCCCCAAGTTGTGTATTATACCGACTCTTTCCTCCACGTCGTCATTTTATATCTCTTTATTTTTCAAGTTGTGATGTTGATCTTTCGAGATTGACAGGCGATATTCTTCAAATTAAAGCAACACGGAAAGGTACGACAATCACATTTTGCGAGCAACTTTATTTATAACTAGTCTAATAGTTCTCGCAAATTGATCTAGAAATTTACTTATCTGAAATCGTTTTTTTTTTTTTTTTTCACATAAAAGAAACTTAAGAAATATATTATTTTTAAAAGTCGAACATCATTGCTCTCGTTAATTTTCAAATACCTCAGACATCTTTTTCTAACTTATGCCTGTATTCCTGGAATTGGCGTCCGGGCGTTTCTTGTTTTGACACTCCTGTCCCTGCTCAGTTCCGCATAATCCTTACGTTAGGTAGCCGCGCGTTTCGTTCGTTTGTCGCGACTTTCGCGATTTCTTTTTTCAAAATGAATTAAAAAGTGAATATCTCAGAATGTCGAATAAAATATTGGACAACTATCGTGGATCGTTAATTAGCGCTCGCGATTAATAGCTTTTTATTTTAGTAATTATCTTAACTTGGAATTGGCATCCGTGCGTTTTTTGTTTAGAGTTATGTCACTTCGGTATACGTTTCGTAACGAGATGGCAAGCTCCGCTCGCTCGTCACCGCAGTCTTTCAAAGTGAATCACAAAACGCAAACGAGTATCGGGAGTATATATTGCATAAAACATCGGGCGTTTATCGTGGATCGTTAATTAGCACTTGCGATCGCGATTAATAGGTTTTTATGTTTGTAATCGTCTTAACTTTATTCTCATCGAAGCCTTACTCGAAAGGAGTGAAATCGCGCACAAACGCAGAGTGCTTTGAGTTATCATACATCAGGAGTAATGATGTTCCGTAAATTTTAAATAATGAGTGTCGTGAAAAGGAACGTAATTAGAGAGCGAGTAAAATTAACCGCGACTTACACGTCGGTGTAAATAGCGATGGAGCAGCCAACAGACAATTGGAAAAAACACTGACATTGGGAACTAATTACATTGCACCAAATAAGAAAGTGAATTCACTACTGATCACATTCCGAATAAATCACTGTGTGCCGTTTTATAATCAAAGATGGAAATCCATAAATGTATAATGCATGTATGATACGTAATATATAAGAATATTATGTTACACTGTTTTGTCTGAACTGTCGCGTGATAGAACAAGAGTGCTTCGATACAGTGAATTTTTATTGTAGATTCGTACGAGCTTGATTTTATCATCATTGAAAGATGAAAACAAAACTATTAAACAATTAGATTATATGTATTATATTTGCGATTGACAGTATGACATAAAAAAAGTTGCACGCACGTTATCTATTATCTACGTTAAAAACAACTTGACAAAAACGGGTACTCGATAAAAGAATTTGATGGGCAAATCGAACGGAAGCGTTCATCGAACAGAAGTCACGGAGTGTCCCGTCAGCATTTCGGAGGCGAATTTTACCGAGTAATTACCGAAGGGAAATACGACATTCGAAGGCGGAACGGGCGGGCGCCGCGGAAATCGCTCGTGCGGAATAAAAACCGCAATTCGAATCCGAAAAACTTTTTACGTCGCGTTGCAAGTGGCGGAGGCGGGCAGAGTATTTGATTGGTGGAAAATGACGGCGGAGAGCGGAAAAAAGCTTGATCTCGCGTTATCTCGCTAACTTTTTGGTGCAAATTTCCGTTTGTTCGTCCATTTTATTCACAATTACGTGTCACCGATTGCTAGTGTGATGCTCTCTCGAACGTTGAAGCCGTTACAGTACACGGTAATGTAGAAAATGATCTTATATAATCACTAACATCGCGATATAACTATGACAGTAAATTTATTAAAATTTATTTCAACATATATATTTATTTATCGTAATTTGGCAATTGTCTTTAAATAGTTATCAATGTGGAATCGATAAAATAGGCCCAACAGCCTTTTTGCTTACCAAACACAAACTCGTGTTTTTCAGTGACTTACAAATTTAATGATTCTATATTCTCTCTAAGTCATGCCTCACTGAAAATATTCAATCGCTCTTTGATGTCGGGTACATCGATATAAGATTACCATGTGCGAAACATTCGTGAAACTGAACGCGAGATTTATCTTTTGCTAATTAAGACTTCTTCACCGGACACTTTTTGAATATATCGTCTTCTTTCAGACTCCTTATTTTATTTTTCGTTTTAGTTCTGTTCAATACAATATCCTAAAAGAAACACTTCTTACTGAAAAAAAACTCGAGATCTTTAAACGATAAAGTAAAATTCTTTATATTCGAATTAATTTGCAATCATAGCAAATCCATCTCGATATAACTTGAGATTAGTTGACGAATGAAGCAGTGATAACTTGGTAGCATTCAATATGCAACACAGAAGCATACGTATCCTGTAATGAACGCAAACTTCATATCAAAGTTTGAGCAACAATATGATTACAATATAGTACTTCAGGTTAACAGTATATATTCTGTGCGAGTAATTCGCTTCAAATTAAATTCGCGCCTCAAATTAAATAACGATGTAAATAATCATAACGATGTAAATAGATAATTTGCACTAAATATGTTCTCTCAATATCACGTACTTTCTAATTATTGTAGAATCATTAATTTTCCACAGTCATACTTTTCCTTTTTAACACCACTCGGCTTATCAATGTTCCCTTTAACACTCGTGTTTGTTACTTTCGTCTTTAATCGTAAAGAAGAAAAATTATGAAAGGATCTTCCGTGTATACGCAGTCGAAAGTTCGTAAGGATCAGGATGATATTGGGATAAGAAAGAGTCTTTTTTCATGGAGAAAGAGAGAGAAAGAGAGAGCCAGATCGAGTAGCCAGATAAGTGATCGCTTCCGGTAATAAACCGA
Organism: Pseudomyrmex cubaensis; assembly: GCA_014825685.1. Taxonomy (NCBI): domain Eukaryota; kingdom Metazoa; phylum Arthropoda; class Insecta; order Hymenoptera; family Formicidae; genus Pseudomyrmex; species Pseudomyrmex cubaensis. Next base: position 8,966 of record QVOA01003129.1, read on the forward strand.
CACGTGAAAACCGGACGTGGAATGACGGAGAAGAGTAGTTCTTTGTTATCGTTATTATAGTTAATAAACGTTCGATTATATCTCTTTTATGTGTGTGTGTGTGTGTGTGTGTGTGAGTCGAAGATGAAAAAGCGGGATCACTGAAAAATTTATACAGAAGAAGAGTAGTTGGAGAGGATGTAACAATGAACGTATATTAAACGCACACGTGTCAAAAATATTTTTTCTTTCCTAAATAAATTTTTCTACGTTCCGTGCGAGAATGTTTTAATAACATTTATAAATATGGTGTCGTCAAAAAAAGAAGATGGAGCGTGCTTTTATTAAACAGGAATCTCGTCGGCAAATCCTACAAAATATGCGCCGTCTCTTGTTCAATATCCCGTTCGAGCGCCATGGTGTGCGTTTCGAAGTCCCGTCAATTCGCAAAGAGCGTGCTTTAATTCCGCAGACTATGCGACGGCATGCGTGCTTTGCGAGACGTTTCCGTGATAAAAATACATCAAGCAGGCACTCTCTTCGTGTCTGTTAATAAATAATGAGCCATTGAAATGCCGTCGCGAAAAATATCGTTTCTCGTTTTCCGAACAACGTCGCTTTTTCAAAGTTTGATAAATGAAAATAATCTTGAAATGAAATAATTTTTTCAATTTATAGATTCAGATCTTGTCTTGCAAAAACAAACATTGAATTAAAATTTTATGAAATTTTGTGTTTTTTAATAACAAAAAATAGGTCTCTTCTCTTTTGCTCTCCGCAAAAATATCTACTCGCAAATACCGCGCTCTCTCTTCGTGGCGTGCATGTTCGCGTCGCGTGAGAAATATCCGACCGTTTCCCCATTTCGACAGCTCTCAACGAACCACGAGATTTTTACGGAGAAACGCGAAGTTGGTGGCGATAAAGAGAGGCGGAGAGTCGTTCTCGTGGCACAAAGGAGGTACGTGTGCTGGTTGGAAAATACGAGTTGCAAGGAGGTAGGGAGGAGGTGTGTGTTGCCGTCACTTCGACTCGCATGAAAATAGCATTGGTTCAGCGACGGCGGCGGCGGCGGCGGCGGCGTATAGGAATTTTCTTAAATTTTTAACGGTAATCGTTACGTGGCCTTCGTCCGATACTCAGGTCACGCAGCCCGTCAGCCTCATGGAGGCGGCAAACGCGGGCTGTTACCACCATATTGTGTGAAAATGTATATGTGTATGCGAGAAAGCTCGCTGGCTCATAATTCAAAGAATACACATTTGTCTCTCTCTCTCTCTCTCTCTCTCTCTCTCTCTCTCTCTCTCTCTTTCGTTCGCTTACTCAGTTATACGTGCACTAACACACGCGTTTAAAGGAATGCAATCCGCCACAAGAATTCAATAAGTTTTACGAATTGCCCGCGAATATTTTCTGTTCTCTCAAGCGTGCAGTGTGTGAGACTGCGAATGTTTTGTATTCCTAAGGTGCGTATAGATTTTGTGCGACAACGTCGTGTAAATTTTGCGGCGAAAGAATACAAATATATAAACATTTTCATATTTCAGCAACAATTTGATGAAAATTTGTTCTTTGTATCCTCAAAAGTAACAAAAGATATCAATAATTATCGGGACAAAATAAATTGCGTTTGCAGTTTTGTTTTCCAGAACAATATTTAATTTCAACGTGAAAAATGACATTATTTTTGATAGATGCTTTTGCGCAATATATGATCCAAAATTACAATTGCATAAATTCAAAAATGAAAAAAAATCATGATTATAATGCCGATCAGTGCGCGACAACAAGGCGGACTATCAATCACATCATGTTCTTACTTGGTTACTTTGTTTTCATGATCCCTCGCGACGTGTACACGTTTTCTCGCTTATCAAATAGAGCGTGAAGCACTTTAGGCGTATCATAAATATCTGCGATAACAGAAGTGTTCCCGTCGATCGTCAGCGTTTCGCCTCAAACAGATATCTTGCATCCGCCGCGCCATTACATGATGATAAATGATCTTTTGACACCCCTCTTACGAGATGTGACATCAAAATAATGTTGAACTTATACATGTGACGTAGGGTGCTATGTGCGTGAGAGAAAAAATTTCAATACCCCAGAAGGTTCATAACGATAGAACTTTCTCTTCCAAAGACAGAAATTGTTATTTTGGCCTGAAATAAAACCGGGGAAAATATTACAAACATTATAATTAAAATGTTTTATTTTTTATATAGATTATTCTTAAATATCTCACAATACAATAATTTCTAGTAAACCATTTCGTAATATAAAGAACAGTTTTAAACGCAATAGTACTCTCTCTATATTAGATGCATCGACGCTATAACTGTCAAAGGGCAACGCGTAAACGGGAAATTGTGTTAAAAATTGCTTTGGTACTCTGCAGTCTCCATTAAAACGAAAAATGTTTTTTAAGATATTATATATATATACACACACACACACACACGTATATATATATA
>QVOA01003130.1:0-13822 GCA_014825685.1 Pseudomyrmex cubaensis
GGGGGGGGGGAAGCTTCTGTTGAATCGATAAGTATATGATTCATCGCGGTTTCGGCTTGAATTTCAAGCAACCGGGCCACGAATCTCTCGCGTGAAAAGGGGAGGACTGCGTGCGTTCTTCAGTAGGTTCTGGAAAGCCATCGAACGGCGAGAGGGTTTCACAGACATGAGAGAACACGCATTGCGAGAAAGAAGAAACCTCCGTTTTTTTTTTTAAGAATAAGAAATTTTATGGTACAAATGCATTCGAGACAAATTTTTCTTCGGATATTATAATTTATTTTTTTTTTCCGAGTCGTGTATTTTGCAAAGTTCAGGTGAAATATCCTCTCCGGCAAGCGGGGCGCCGTAGTACTTCGCGCATATTCGAACGCTCCCCGAATGGTAGTTGTGCGCCGTGATGATTAACGGTGGATGATGGTGGTTTAAGGGATCGCTTTTCCAACAATATGCACGAGTGGCATTAATGCGTTAATCCTCAACTGAGGGAACCGCAAGTACAAGTTTCGGACGTGGTACGGCGGGATTCTATCGCGCACGAATTCTATTACATCTCTCGGTGCGATATCGCAGTAGTGCCGTTTTAGCCGCGAATTGAAAATAGCGTCGCGTGAAGTGCGCGCGTTTAACAAATTTATTTTTCCGGCTGTAAAAAAAAAAAAAAAATCGGTTAAACGTGCGATCGCCATTTGTGATCGGCGGAAAATATACCGAGAATGGGGGGGAAAAATCATCATAAAATCAAATATTCAATTCCGGATGTACATACACACGACGACCGTTAAAAGCAAAGAAAGAAGCCCGAAATGTTCATATTTACATTTGAAACAAGCCTCGAATTAATTTCAGAAGTTCGGGCTCCGAGACTACATCCGCGCGCGCCGAGAGCGCGTTGTGCCGCGCGACGACGGCGCGGTGGCGGCACGACGCGCATTTAAAACGCAACGCTTCACCGTTTTGAATATTAATGAGCCACTTTACACGTTTACGCGCGCGAGAGCGGCATTCGAGCTTTGTTGTTCTTGACACTTAGCCCCATTCGCGGAGCTCGCGCGCGCTTCACGAAACCCTTTTTCGGGACGCTCGATACATAGAGGCGGAGAGGGCGCGAGGGATAAGGAGACCAGAGTGCTCGTTACTTCAGCGGCCTTTGTCTTCTTACGGGGAACTTGAGACCGTTCTGCACCTCTACATATATGTATATAGGTACGTATTACATGTATGCGGCGAGAGCGATAAAACACGGGCGTGGGAAGACGAAGAGGGGCCCGGCCGAAGCTGCTGACTCCACCGGCGCTAATTGCAGGTGTTGGCTCTCCGGCCCACCGAAATCCGGTGATTATGCCATTTAGCCAGATATACGTGATTACGGTGATTTCGGAAGGGATACTCTCCACCTTCTCCGTCTCTCTTTCTCTTACTTTCCGGAGGGGGGTGTCTTTCACGTTTATTTTTTTCCTTCGTTCGGGATGCTTGGGGTACACGAGAGACGACGACCCCTGTCGCCCGGAATCGAATTAGAAGGGAATATCTGCTAATCGGCGGTTCGCCGGCGAGAATTCATTCTAATTGGCGACCTGCCAGGTGATTTACCGTCGTGGATGCGTTCGCGAGAAAGAGAGAGAGAGAGAGAGAGGCGTCCTCACGCGAAGAATAACTTCGGCAAAGGGTTGAATGCGGCTTCGAGCACGTTAATCACTCTCCGACGAGTAGAACTTCGGCGGAACGCTAAGTTCTATTCTAGAAACTTGCGAAAATTAAAACGTAGCATTTCGATGTACACAAAAAAAAACAGGATCTCTGCAAAATGTTTTTTATAAAACGTAAAATTTTACACGCATATATAAAATATACGTTTCGTAATATAAACATTAAAACATACTTTTTTTTGTCATATATTTCTACAAAAAAAAAAAAATAAATAAATAAAAACCGAAAAAATTACACAAAATGCTAAGCAGCAAATGATATCTTTTTTTTTTTTATCTCTGCGGCACTTTCGTTATGTTACCATTACATACGTATAATTCTAACAACTGTTAATTTATTACGTTGCTCCACCGGGAATTATTGCAAATTTAATACAATTTCGAATTGTGTATAAATTAATTCTCGTGCAAGTACACCCAGAGTGCATTAATGATTTCCGGTGTGTTCGCATTCACGAGCTATATATTTTATGAAATACGATTATATATTTTCATTCTTCACGCGTTTATCACAATGAAACCGTACAATTAATTGTGTAAACTAAAACATAACCTTCGCAAATATAATTAAAGAAATCTGATCGGTGTGTGTGTGTGTGCGCGCGAGGGCGCGCACGTGTGTGCACACAAACGCAAACCCGAAAAAAAAAATCACTAATTTGCATCCTAATGCGCATTAATCTGGTGTGAAGGAAAATAGAACTAACGTGGCTGGAATAACACGATCGTTTTCACTTTTTTTTTTTTTTTTTTTTTTTTTTAATTTTAGGGAACAGAGTAGCAAAACATTTGTAAAGGAAAGAATGAAATAAGCGAGCTGATTCTTCGAAACGAAGACCTGGAATTGTACGGACGGAGTTTAAGCATTATGCAAACGCTCATAAGCGTCAGACGGTGTCATAACCGGAGGAGCCAATAAGACGTCGGGTCGTAAATCACCGATCACGGGCTGTCTCACGGGTTTCAAGGGAGTCTTCGAAGCATGTCTATCGTTTGCACAGAAAAAAAAAACGCAAGATATAACAAACGCGCAAGGTGGAAAAAGAGAGTTCCCCGCTCTCGGCGCCCGATCGTGGAATTTCAAAAATCTTTACGACAAACCGAAGAAGAAGAAGATTTGTCACTCGGTCAGCATCGCTTGTGCCGGACACTTCCAGAGAATGAATCCGAGGGACGTTCTTTATATGGTGAAAAAAAGGTTAGGTTTCACTGTTGTTTTCTATCCATATAGTCGATAGCACACACCGGTCGAGTAGCTTGGAAAAATGTCACCGCAAGACGTCCTTTTCTTTTTCCTCGAGTATGACCGAACCGGCGAGAAAAGAACAAGCGAAAACGTCAGGAGGAACGTCCTTCATCGCCACACGGGGTAAATGCGAGGTTATACAAGAAGGTCGCAAGCCATCAATTCTTCAATATGGAAATCGAGTCCATTCGTCAAATCGCCTATTTGTTTCTGTATTTGGTTCTGCATTTTGCTCCACTTTTCAAAATCAAAGTCTCTCCGAAGCCCGGCCGGAACTCGATTCACCAAAGTCAAAGTCACATTGACTCAAAATGCAAACTACTGCGGCGATATAATTCAATTTCACAATTTGCAATACATCACCGGGATGAATGCTTGTGATTCATGTTTTCCTTTTTATTTATCCTTCTTGAACGACGAGAACGGAGTTTAACATATATTTCACCTTTGTATATCGAAAAGTTCCGCCGCATCGACGGAACTGCAGCGGTGTTTTTTTTTTTTTGTTTGTTTGCAATACTTTAAATTAAATTTCTAATTAATTCGCCTGTGCGTGCGCGAGTGTAAGTTGAGAGAGAGAAACTCGTGAAAGAGGCCAAGTTAGCGAGCCCGCTGCGCGATTCTGCCTCTCATCCTGATGCAGCGACTGAATTTTGAGAATCGTTCGGCTTGTTAGAGTCAAGTTGGTCTCGAGGCTCCTCCAAACCGACAACAAGTCCGGACTTTTATTTCGAACTTTTATTCCATGAGAAGTCGCGTTTTCTCACGCGAGCATCGTCGAAACGCGCGCGCGCGCGCGCGCTATCACGTGCCTTGCTTTCTCAAGATAAAGCACCGAAAGGTTACCCGGGATCCTTCGGCAAACAGAAGCGCACGGGAAAGTTCGTCAAAAAGAAGAAGAAGAAGAAGAAGAAGAAACGTTTCAGGTACCGCATAGCTTCTTTGAAGAATTCGGAGACGACGATAAGATACGCGAAAGAGTCTGAAAATTATCGACGCGTCTTCTTTATCCTGCGTCTTCTTTCGATTAACCACCTCCTCTCCCACGTCGAGTTATCACTGATTACGTATACCCTCGTCAAAAGATGTCGACTCTAAATCTTCTTTTCACGATATTGGTGGAACACATCGTCGACATTATCGACGAACACCTCTCGCCCATGGAATATCCATTAAGATCGCGTTCACGCTCGTGTTTTGCTCCCGCGATTGAATAAATATCGGCGGATATATAATTAATTTGGAAATTAACGCGTACGCCATAACACCCTTCGAACAATGTATTTCGACGATCGCGTGACATTATTGAAAGTTTCCGGCGATTTCGCGTTCGCACGCGGAGAGACGACAAATGTTCGAGCGAGAAAGAGAACGAAACGACAAGCTACGTTAAAACAGTTCTCTCTTTGATTTCGTGACTCGACTAGCCGACCAGATAAGAAAAGAAAAAAAAGTTGGTCTCCCACGAGTCAATATTCCTTAATTAAGGTAATGGCAAGTCGGGGACAAGACGAGTCCGGGAAATATACGAGGTGGTGTAAAAACTATCTATGGTGTAAAAACTAACTATGTGAATTCTTCCCGCCGAAGTTGATAATCTCTTCATAAAGATAACGGCGACCCTCGATAACTCTCCAACTATGCGCCATTTATTTTAACTCATTCGATAAGATGGATAATCAGATAAGATACACTTAGTGTGCGATTGATGATTAAAATACTTGTATAAACTTTTCAGGTATGTTGATGGAAGATTTAAATGTTATTGCCAAACATTTGCACGTACGTAAGGTTTGCGAAATGGAAAGAAGATAAATGTTGTGGAAGATGCGCTGTTATCTCTAAATTTTTCGACGACGATATGTTTCGACTTCGGGTCGGCCAAGGACGCAAGCCGGGAAAGACCGTTTCCCACGTATATTTCGCGCGCTCCGCTCGCGCATTTCCTCCCCACTAAATCAGTCTTAACGATTGCCGTTCGCGGCACTTACTTGGTATATTGTAGAAGTTACCGGATGGGGTGCGTACGAGACAGGATGGCTCGAGATCGGGATCGCGTTCGTGATCGCTCGCTGCGTGACTTCCTGGCAGTCTTCCGTTTAGCCGACTCATTGCGGGATTACGGGGTGGCACATCAGGCGGTCCCCGCGGTGCCGAACTGTCCAACAAACACCCTGCAAAAAAAATAAAATAGGAGTTTACATTTTTAGTTCACTACGCTCAGAACGCTTTTTTTTTTCTCAAAAAAAAAACGTCGTTGTTGCGACGCAACTCGAAAGGGTGGAAAGGGACCCACGTCTCACGGAGTAAAAAAGTGAAAGTGTTAACAAGGGTTTCCCAAATATTTCCCAGATCAAAGAGACGTATTTTCTTAAAAAAAAATTTTTATTACGTCGTATTTCTCGTCCCAGAATTTTTTCTGCATCACTAATACACGCTGCTAAAAAAAGATTTTCCATGGTAATTTAGTTTCGAACCCATTGACCAGTTTCAAGCCTTTGTGTTTTAAAAAGTTACTACCTGGGATGCAAAAAAAAGTAACACGATTTTCTTATATTCGGTTTGCCGAAAATGTTATCTTTCGTCGTAAATTTTGAAACGACGTCAACGTAACATGGGAAAAAAATAAAGCGTTCTTAGCCATTACGTATCTTACAGATATAAAAGTTTCTACGTTATCTGTTGAGTTATCTCGTAATAAAATCGATTAAGAAAAACGTCGTCGGATACGAGAGTATTTGTCGTCGGATCTAGGGCGGCTGGACTTGTCTCGAGGCTTATAATGCGCTCGTACGCGAGTAATCCAGGGCAGGTGGTCCCCACGGTTTTCTGGGTTTTCATCTGGCGTAGGGTTGAGCCGATCTCACGATTAGGCACGGTTCACACACGGCGACCGTTGTCGTCGCGACTGTCGGGGGTGGCGACGAAAAAGCCCTCGCCACGTATGTAACCCTAACCGGCGAGCAATTTGGGATTTTTTTTTTAAGCCGGCGAAAGTTCGCTCTCGAGCGTTGGCGCAAACGCGCGCGATGAGAAGCGATGCCGTGGATTCGCAGGTGTGTCACGGATTTGGAAAGATTGTCGGGAGATATTAAAAATTGGAAAGCCTTATGCGATTCGGAGGTTTGCGACATAAAAAAGGCCGTTGCGTTATTTCGTTACGTATTTTCGATGCGAAAGCGCAGATTTAGATATTAACTGCAACATATTCAGCTTTGTGCAAGAATAAATCTTAGATATATACGTACTTAGATATTACATATTAACTTGAAAAGTGTTAACCAGTCAGTTATGAACATATCCAACCGTTTGTATCACCTTTAAAATATGCAGGGTTATCTATATAAAAGGATATGACGTCGAGTTCTCTTCATTTAACACAGATAATTCACTGAAGAAGATCTTAAAAATTGAGATCGAAACGTCTGATAAAATAGTTTTTACGAATAAAGGAAAATAATACACAAACATCTGATATAATTGCAGGAATTGTGTGATAGATTATCGTCGTATTTAATAAATAAAAGAAATCTTCAGTGACTTGCTATTAAAAATAAGTACAATTGTTTAACACGTTACAAAGAGAAGTGATTCCCCGCAGATGCAATTTCTCGCTACAAACTGTTCGCGTTGACGGCGATCTCTCTCAACGATCGTCTCGAGTGTTATCTTCGGCCTTTTGGCAAAATGTTCTCGCTCGAGGCTCATTGATTGCGCGCACAATATATACCGCTGTACACAATGTATTCGAATTTAACCAATCGATAACCGATCAATACGGCACGGGGAAAGTCAGATAAATATTTGTTGTCGGTCATCCAAACAACGTACAAACTCAGGCTGTAAGAACTGTTTAGCCGTCGTGTGAATATTCGCAAACAAGATAGAATATAAAACGCAAAATACATTTTCATACAATTTCATAATAATCAATTTTTCCCTACATAATTGCTCGTATTGTCTTATCCAAATACTTTAAATTTTTAATAATTATACTTTTTAAATTATAATTATTTATTTAATAAATCTTAGTGTATATCCTTTTGATATTATTTCGATCTCCGTAAATGAGGTTTAAACGACAATTAAAATTTTCTATATTTATAATATAATTATCCGTTTCACAATTATTTAAATTTTAGCTAATATATAATGCTTGTGTATGTGTGTGTGTGACTATTAGTTAAATGTACCAAGTTGACTAGCGAGCGCCCCAATTCGGGGCTATTATACCGACAATTCGAAAAGCCCAAAGAGGATCTGTTGTGGGAGTCGACAAGAAATTCGACCTGCTTCTTCTGCATCGAGTGCCACAGCCAATGAGGCGGATTCGTTCCTGCTCTTTTTCTGCAGGTCGTAACGAACGGCCGTCTGATATCCTATTGGACGATAAAGGGCGCAACAGGAGGCGGCGGAAGAGGACGTGGGGGCGGCGAAGCGAGGCCGGAAGATGAAAAAGAAGGGCGCGAGGCAAAGGCAAAAAAAAAAAAAAAAATTTTTTTTATCTCGCGCGACGACAAAAGACTTTCTCAATCTCGTCTAATCGCGTGCTCGTCTCCCCTTCGCGCGTCCTTCGTCCTTCCTCTTCCACCCATTTGTCGGTTGCTACCAACTTCGATTCGTGCTTATGCGACTCCCCATCCTCCCTTTCGTTCTCCCCTTCTCCCGACTTGGTTCAACCAAGAGTATACTCGACCCTTTTACGAGCGAACTTTCCGAGTTTCGACATTCCACTCTCAGTTCCCTTCGCCCCGGCAGGAAAGCGCCATTTGGCATCGCTATCAATGCGTATCTCGACTCATCGACCAAGTTACAGACGCGTAAACTGACGTAATGCGTCTAGCAGTCGCAATTTCTGAGCAAAAATTTCTTTTGTTCTTTTTTTTGTTTTTTTTTTCAACACAAAAGTCAATATATACGAAAGGAGCAGCAGTTCTTTCGCATTCGCGCAGAATATTAAGCGAATACAATATTAATTGTAAACTGTGATTATTACCTCGTATAATTGGCGAACAAATTAATGTATTGTGTAATTAGCAATAATCATATTCGTAATTCCAAATGTAGTCATTCTTTTATTATATTCGCGAATGTGTATGTGTGTGTGTCCGGCGCGATTAAATATATGAATCCTTATATTAATATTTCCACATGCGCGTACGTACACACACACACAACGCGGTGGCTATTAAATTTTAATTAATACAGCAGTCTTGCTCTCCAAAACTCTCCAAAATCACACACAATGTGCATAATAAATACATACGTGTACAGATTTTCGCATATATATATATATACGCACATTATTTCTCTCCGTTGCAAATATATATATTTTTTTTCGATCAAAATCGAAAAAGTTTTTCCTGGGTCTTTTTTGTTGCCGTCGAGAAATGCGAAGCGTCTCTCTCCCGTCGGGAGCCGCGAGATATATAATTTCTGTTAATAGAAATCTCTCGCTGAAGGGGACACGCTGGAATTGACGGTGCGCGCCTTGTTCTAACCGAACGCCGAAACTTGTTAACCCTAGAGAATCCTCCGCTCGTTATATTACACGTAACGAAACGTTCGCGAGTGAGAGAGTGAGAGAGAGAGAAAACTCGAGCGACGTTCGACGAGGCAGCCGCGCGAGGTCTATTCATCCTTGCAGAGAAGCCATCGAGGCAGAAGAGTCTGCGGCACGTCGTTATTCTTGCTAATAGATCGGCGGGAGTGGGTATTGTCCCGACAGTTACTTCAAGGATCTCAGAGAGTGAGCAAGTCTGTCCGTCGTCTTCGTCATCGTCGTCGTCGTCGTCGCCGCCGTCACTCCTTTTCTCGCTGTTCTAACAGCTCGAGCGCAAACGAGAAAAACCGAAGGATCTTCGAAGGTTCGTCGTCGCTCGAGGAGAATAAATAAAAACAGACTCGTAGGGACCGAAGGGGAGAGCGGGAGGTAAGTTGGAGCATCCGACAAAAGACGCGGGACCCGATCCTCGCGAGCTCCACTATCCGGTGTGTCTAGGATGAGCATCGCGCGACAAAGAATGCGCGCACGCTTGCAGAAAGAGAGAGAGAGGGAGAGGAGGAAGCGAAGCGTTCGTGAATCGAATTATGCTCGCCTGGTTTGCGCGGACTTGGGTCCTCTCTCCAATCTGAGGGGGCCCCAAGACGCGGAGGAGAGGGGCATAAGCGTGTAAAGAATCCGCCGTCATCGGATCAGAAGGACCCCTCGACGCTGAATGAGAGCGCGCTGATCTCCGAATACCGTTTTTCTCGGCAACACACACCGGGCCGTGTGTATACGGTAATGGATGCGCGCCCATTGAGAGAGCGCACGTCAAAACGCGTAACATAATATCGGGGCCCTTGCGCGCAAGAGCCCATGCCTAATGGAATTTATTAGAGAAGGTACTTCCCTTTTTTCGGGATTCTCCAGGTACGCGCGACGCGTTTTTCAGAGGAACGTGTATTCACGACGCCGTGGAATCAAGAGGCTCTCGAGATTGTCTTCGGATCATTGGAGGTGTTCTCTCGACGTGAAAGAAAAAAAGGCTAACGAAGAGAACACCCGAGACCGTATCGAGGAGGGAAAGTGAGATCTCTCGACAAGAGCGCAATTGCTCGATGCTCGTATTAAGCTGTGTGCGATGCAATCTGATCCGTTTAAAAGCCTCTACACAGTAGTTTTCGAAGCAGCTATCAGCTCGGCTAAATCCACGGGACGATGGATTTATATATGTATATACGCGCGTGTTCGCGAGAGAATTGATGACAAAATAATAATAATAATTGACGACAAATAATATACATTAATTGCATCGCGATCCGCTAAATAAATCGACACCGCCTAACTATAAATACAATTTAATAGCCTGGTTTGTATTAATTAGGCTACTCAATGTCAATGCGTATATACACACATAGCATCGATCTGTCGTGTAGTGCAAATATAAAAGCAAAGAAACCGAAAAAAATGCGACATATGCTAAATTCGGATGGGGGGAGGGACCAACCGCTCGCGCGCGTTGTGTATTGTAAATTGTTTGAGGTTTGAGTATCCGTTTCCGATAAAGGATAAATTTGTGTTCTACGCCGTTTTTTTTCGGCGGAAAAGTATGACTCGTGTGCGAGAGACCGTTCCCGCGATAAAACGCCGTATAAAGGCAACATCCACGGCAATATCCACGGAGATTTAGAAGGGGAAAAAGTGAACAAACGATTCGGGGAGCCCGGTCACGTATCAAAGAGCAGAGTGGACAAATTTTTTTTTTTTTTTTTCGGGAGCGCAGGGCGAAGAAGAAAATGAACAAGGGTTAGTCTCGTGTCTGGATTAGCTTTTCGGCAGTGGAACGAATTAATACTATATATATATATATCGCACGCCATATGTGTGTATATACATATGTATACATACATATATATAAAGTCGCGCGCAATTTCCACGTGCCAGCAACAGTCCTGTGAGAAGCCAGAGACTTCGTGTGTACGCGTGTGTGTTAGTAGTTTTCTCATTCAACATTTTTTTCGGAAGAGATATTTGTGAACTATAATTAAATTCGATATAATTAGATTTCAATCGAGTTTCATTTTATTACGGGAAAAGGAGATGTAAATTATTGTTCCCTTTCGTTACCTACTTGTAACTCACTTGTTATCCCATAAATAAAACATTCTCCAGCAGCTATCAATAATTCTCTCTATTTCGAAACAATTGTTTCGCGTGTTAGAGAGACGCAAATGTAATTCACACGCGATCGAAAAATCGATCGCGTACATATTCGAAAATTCGACGAAATCGCGGTGGACGAGATCGTTTAAATATATCGGGTGTGTAAAAACCGAATATCTCTTTGCGGAGACAAAAATAATCGACATCTCAGATCTTTCGGTCTGACAAGCGAGAAGAGATTTCTGACAGATTTCTGATATTATTACATCGGAACGTTCGACGCGCACGCAGAGAGAGAGAGAGAGGGCTTGTAAAAATATTATCGAACGGATATACGCTATTTCGGTTCTTCCATCAGGCGCATCATACACAACGTCGGATATACCGGGAGATCCTCCGGGCTTCTCGATTCCTGGCAAATTCTAAAGCGGTTGAGTTATCTTGAGTTTACGTGTACGTATATACACTTCTGCGAAGAGGCCGCCGCCGCAGCCGCCTTCTCGTATGCCTTCAACTTATGGAAGCCATGCCAGAATTTGTGGAACAACCACTTTACTCCGGGAATCACTACGTCGCGCTGGTAGTAATATCGGGTAGCGCACGCAATTTATCGCAATATCCGGAAGTTTTCGCGCACGAATTTTCCACCGCCTCGTCTCCACCCTCCGCTGCTGTTTTGCGCGCAACCGCGCGTATCAATTTACTATATAATATTATTTAATTACAACAAAACACTTAGCTACAAGCGCGATTAGCCTCATTAAAGGATATTGCGCAAAATGAGATATTGTGTTTCCACGTAATCCAAGATCTTCCCAGCGGGGAATTTCCCCGCTGTTCATCGCGCACCGTCTGATCCCTGATTTCGCGCGATCGCTCGCGTGTAGTCGTCACGCTGGTATTTATTTCTTTAATTTTGTAATTTTCTATTTTTCTTCTGTTCTTATATTTGATAAAGAATGTTTTTCACAAGTTAAAAAATTTATATTACAATTGCAAGAGCACACATTTTAAATCATCGTCAATACTTTGACATAGTCAATACTACTCATTAACGATCGTCTCTTCTCTGACGACCTGCCGATAATCATTACTTTATCTTCGTGTTTTCGGTTCTTCGAGAGCGAATCGAATCGATCCACTTCAGTTTTATCAGCGGGTCGTGCGCGACTTCGTCGCATTACGTCTCGTTAGGAGATTTTCGTCGTCGAGTGACCCGAGAGCGAAGGAAAAGCTCTCTCGAGACCCTCTTTCTCGCTTCCTTCTGGCAACAGAGGAAAATCTTGAAAAATGAAGGGGCGGACCGGCCGCCAGGGAATGAATGGGGGAAGGGGAGGGAAAGGAGGAAGAGGAAGCAGCACGGATAGGGCGAAACAGTTTTAATTGGAAGTTGGAGGAGACGCGGTGCAGAGGGAAAAACGGAGAGAGTTGGAGGGGGATGAATGTGGAGGGCCGATAGTGGTTCTTTACCCTCGCGCTCGTTCCACGTCCCTTACTCCCGTGTTACATACATTTTCGCGCGTACGTAGATACACGCACGTCCGAACAGGGTCGGCTGAGGATCCCATGGAACTCGAGTGAATTAAATGTATTGCGTTTTTCTTTTTTTGCATTGATTTTCTCACTGAAAACTGTAGTAGCAATATATTCGTCTAATTGAAATAGTAAATTAGTATTATACTAACTATCAAATAGTTTTTTAATCTGACGTACAAAATTATCAGATTTAAGTTTGTAAGAAATTTTTTAGAATATTAAACAGCAACAGCTGTGCACGTGTACTTTCGGTTTATTTACGCATTTTTTGCGTAACCTAACCTAACCAAACAAACTGTCGGTAAACACCGTTCGTAGACAATCGGGCTTGCCGAATCTTACCGATTTGCGGAAAAACAAGTGTCGGCAGGTAGCAAGCACGGCCATCGCTAGCGAGCAGCCAACAGAATCGTCTCTTTGGCAATTGTAACCGCGCACTAAAGAAGACGTTGTATTACGACAGCGAATAAAGTACCTTTACTCGTTACCTTAAATTCAGTGCCGTTTAATAACCCTGGCTCTCAGTGCTCCTCAACTTTTGTTAGAATTCTTGCAAGTTATTAGTTCAAGTAATTTTTTTTTCTTGTAGACACACATTCAAAAGAAACGTACTACTGTTAAATACGTCATAAATTTACGTGGGCGATAATTCGGTTAGAAATCATTCGCGCCGACCCTGCGTCCGGACGAGAGCTCGTCGTGTAAGTTCGAACTCACCACCAACATCTGCACCACGAAGTCGAGCATCGCATCTCTCGGCGGCCTTAAACCGCGCGGAATGGCGTGGCGGCGGCGCTCGTTTTTTCTACGGACAAAGTGGAAACTCCACGAGGAGAAGAGCGGTCCGTCCGGAGAAGAGAGGAAAAAAAGAGAGAGAGAGAGAGAGAAAGAGAGGGGAAAAAAAGACTTAATTCGTTTCCCATTAGAATTTACGTGGCTCGAAAATAAAGGGAGCAAGATAGACCGAGCGCGGAGTCGGAGAGCAGCGGGAATTCGTGGAACGCTTTCCGCGCCGCCCGCCAAGCGCTCGACCATTGGATTTTTCACGGCACGCCGGTGTCCTGGAAAATCGAAATTAGCTTTTCCACGGCGGCCAAGTTCGCGAGAGTTAACAGGGACGGAAGTCGAAATAAATGGTAGCTGATAAAAAAAAAAAAAAAGAGAGAAAGAAGAAGAGAAAACATATTCTCGCGCGCGTGCGCCATATTTGTTCGACAGATATGAAGGCTCTTCGCGCGCATTCCGAAGAAATTGCGACCTGTCGTCTGTGAACGAGTCGCAAAACGAACTGATAATTCCGTTTGTGTGTGTGCACGCGCGCACGTGCGTCATGTATATATTTAAGAAACTTGAGAATATAGAAATAGAAAGGAAAGCTAGGAAAAGAAAGGAAAGGAAATAGACAGTGATGAAATTGTGCACTTTGACATATCCGTTTTAATCTTCGTATTCTCGAATTGGAAGATGCTGAATTTTTTCTCAACGATCCGTAATAACCAATACGTAACTATGTCATAAACATTCGCTCCGTAAATCGCAATTCGGTCTAAATATACTTTCGAGTTGAAACTTGTTTCGCTCTCTCTCTCTCTCTCTCTCTCTCTTTCTCTCTAAAATTTTCAGACAGTCTTTTATATGTGCTGCTATACGAATTTGGAATGATATTCCCTTAAATATCAGAAG
>QVOA01003131.1:0-11690 GCA_014825685.1 Pseudomyrmex cubaensis
TAAAAAAACAAATTGAAAAAATCTCTAGTAGTTTCGAAGATATAAGCGTTAAAAGAGAACTAATTTTTACTAGAGATATTGATACGCAATTTTTGAGTCTGAGAGATCCATGTCTGTCTGCGAAAGGTTAATATAATATGTCATCGTGACATCATACGTATTAAAATCGAAAAAACAGGCACAATACCGAATAAAACAGCTAATTAAGAAAGATCATATTATGCAACGCGAAATTAAAATTGCAATAATGTCATTTAAAGTTGAACATTTTTGACACGACTGAAACTTCCCTTTTCTGACAAGAAACAGTTGTTGGGAAAAAAAGAATTTTTGGAAGACACGTCGACAGAAACGTTAGCGACATCGCGTTATATCGCGCTATGTCGTTGGAAACTGCAACGGACAAATGTTGAATGCATTCTGTATTTTTAGCGGTAATTTGACTTCCCACATTTCATCTGATGAGTCGTGGGATTCACAGTTGTTCCAGATCTCCTATTCACGGTCTATTTTCGCGAAACAACGACGATCAAACACGTGTCATGACCTCGTGCGCGAGGTTACAGGTAATGAGAATCGTTACGCTACAACTTTTGCGCAACCAGGGCCGCAAAAGTATATATATATTATTAGTCAAGTATAATAAAAATTCAAAATTTTTCTGAATATTTGTTTTATCTCGCTTTTTTGATTGATCAGAGGTATTGAAAAATGCAAAGATATTTTCTATTATAAAAGATATCAAGATTAACAAATTGCATAACTTGTTGTTTGAATGTATAAAGCTTAAATTATAACAGAAAGAAAGTTGCAAAATTTGATTAAAACAGACTATCTAAATAAATAAACCGTTTTCCACCAAAAAAAAAACAGTTTGTTTAACGCTTATTGCCTAAAATCCTATTAATAGTCTCACATGTTAACAAGATAGATGTAACAATATATCTGTTAGTCAAGTGTTATCTATATAACGCTGCTATGATCTGTATAATACCGCTATGTTTCTTGATTTTCCAAAAAATGAAATAATTTACTTATTTTATAACTAAATTTTACTTCTTTTCAAACAAGCGCACATAAATAAATACATCCCTGGCGCGTTTTATCAGATTCATATATCGGTATAAAAGTACCAGTACAACGCGATTGGAAAGGAAGTTGCCAAACGATCTAGCGCAACAATGACGAGAGCGATGCTGGTCGTCATTTTAATACTATTCTCGGTCTCGAGTGTGAACTTCGTCGATTCTCTGATCCAGGAGAGCCTGGGAAGATTTCTCGGGACCTTCGCTACTTCAGTTAAACAGTGTATTCCGACCGTTCATATTATTGTTATTATTTACGCAAAAAACAGTTTTGTTCTGCGTTTTATAACGCAATGTGACTTTTCTTTTTCAGAGTGAGAATACCCGAGTTGCTGAATCAATTGTGCAACGATTCGCAAGGTTCCAACGCGTTACGACGTGACGCTTGTTACGGCTGCTTCTATCGTGCAAGCATCTTACCGCAAGGTTACTCCATGTTGATAGCTATGTCCGCGTGCGCCAACGATTATCTCAACAACACAAACTACGGTCATTGTCAGGCTTACTTGCGAGTATGTGCGCAAGAGAGAAATCCAATCGTTTATTCATTATTTCTCAATAGATTATGTTACAATTCTTTGTTTGTAAATTTTACTACATGTCGCAATTTGCAATTTTGTCTTTACCCAGAACGTAACCAGTATGCCTAACGGACGAAGTCCCACTCTAATATACTGCTCGTTCCTAGAATGCATTCGTCAAGTTAATAAGGACAGTTTGGTAAGATTGAACTCTGAATTAACAGCTATTAAATGTTATATTATTCTACGATTGCGCTTTACTTTGCGCTTTTCTAATACAGCGCGTTCTCATTGCACGTTATATTGCTTTGCCGTTCTGCGCACATTATGTATTTATATATACAGTATATATATATGTGAGTGTACATACATATGTATATATACAATATATGTATAGTTTTGATTTGGTTTTCAATTTCTTTCGTAAAATCATCAATATATCTACTCACCATGTATCTGCCAGTATCACTTTCTGTATAATATGTAGATACATTTGCATGATAATCAATATGTGTAAATATTGTAAATAGAAATAATAAGAGAGATCTATTGCAAATATTATTCAGGATATAGACATCAGAAGACCTAGCGTATCAGTGCGAGGCGCAGCTTGGCGACTCAAGCAATGGAATCCTTTTATATTCTTGAAAATTCTAGCGCCTAGAAGAGCTGTCTGCATAATTAAAGAACCTAATGTAGCTACAATCACCGTTCGTCCCGGTGCAGAACCTATAAATCCACGCAGTTCCAAGCAATCGTGGCATTCTTGAGGCCACGAGATTTTCTACCTCATTAGGAATGCATCTATAGTGTATCTCTCCTATACGAGATCGCAATCACACGGATGTGTAAGGTTTGATGCGCGCGCACGTAATCTACACACAAGCTTTGTAATTGTACTCCTTATATTCTAATATACGATACTGTACAGTTTTCCTTGTGCACGATGACGCGTCGTACATACTTTACGCGGATATGTTTCGCATCGTAAATACAAAATATTTCGAAAATTCAAAGAAAAGACATTCGAATTCCCGTTGATGACTTTCTGCAGCTCAGACAATGCGTTGCCGAAGCCGCAAGAATGTTCCCCAACTTCAATGAAACCTACAACAACTATACGGATACGCAGCTTGCGCAATTGTTCGTCAACACGACCGCCTGCGTCCTGGCAAAGACCCGTTGTTCTTACGTGAATCCAGTAACCGGCCAGCTCCAGGAAGATGATATCGCCACTAAGTTGCACTTACCGATGTTCAACGCTATCTTCGTCAACACCGACTATGACATCAACATTGTGCAGCTGCCGTTTCGTTATGGCAGCATCGACGTGTGCAGCAAATACAGAAACATCCAGCAAGCAACTTGGTCTAGCGTCGTGTGTTAATTTACAAACAGATATTATCGCGCTAAAAGAGAAGCACCGTGAACGTTAAATGACGTGCGGAATAATTTTATCAAGCGATCGTTGCACTATGAAATTAGTACTATTGTTGTTCGCAACAAGGATTTGTTTCCGTTGGCGCCAATATTTCGATCATTTCTGCTTCTTCGTTTCTCGACTATTAATACAATATTAATACAACTATTAATACAACTATTAATATACGAGTGTATATTGGCGATACGCGCCGAGCAAATAACAACGTACGTTCTTTATTTCCGACGTTATTACCGAGAAAGATATTTGATTCTTATTCTCATTCTCTGACTTCAAGAAAAGAAAATACATCATCAAGAAATCCATTGTAATTGTAACTTTGCTATTTTCGACAATCTAACGGCAGTTAGATTACGTAAGAACGATGCTGTATAACAACTAAAAAGAAACTCAGAGAAGTCATTCAAGTTCGTAGTACACATCACTATTCGAAAGAAGCAATTTCTTGCAGAAATACTGCTAGCTATATTTGTGACAATAGCGAAATGTTTCGCAGTAGATAAGATGTGTGCACATAAAAGATGCCGCGCGCGATATATATTATTTTTGAAAGGAAAGTTTCTTTTATATTCATGTGAGCGAGCGAGCAAGTTTCCATCTCAAAGATCATGCCGCCTTGAGTAACTTTTTCGCAGACGCACTCCGCCGAATCCCGCGGGCAAAAAGAAACCGATATATCTACGGTAATCTTCTGTCTTTTTTTCCTTCATCTTGTCACGCACTCTCTTTGTCAAGTCGAGCTTGATCGTTTTCTTCGAGATTGTGCCAGATAGCAATATCCGGCCATTTTTTGTTATATAAAAAATCGGCGTGCAAACAACTTTATAACGACACTTCGGTCGTAGAGCGTGAAAATTTGTAAATATAAATTCACCTCTTGCGAAGCATGCCTATCGGACTGCCGTCACGTAATTTTTATTTATTTTTCTCACAGAGCGGACGAGAAAAAACGCAAATATAAACGCAGAGAAGTTGTGCGCGCCAGACGATTTTACAAAACAAAATTTCGAACAAAATTTCTCCTCAATACTATATAGCTATAGCTTAATTGACGAAAATTCGTCCGTGAAACTTCTAAATGATAAATTTTAAGATCTCAGGGAAATACAATTCGTGAGATCAGAAAGCCGAGAAAATATTTTAATGACGTTTAGATACGATTTTCGAAAGAGCGTCTGTATCATGTAAAGCGAGAGCTTTTTCGTTGAGATGTGTTTGCTCTGTCATAAGCGAACAACCACGCGATTAACTCTTCGTGAAGAAAATGCAGAAAGTTCCATTTGCGTTACTTGTATCGATACATGTATTACGCAAAGAATCGCTTCGTGCATTCCGAAAAAGAAAAAGAGAGAGAGAGAGAGATTAATTCAATAATACTTGTGAGCTTAGAAAGTTTTGCCTTCAAACGCAAACACAATTCATTGAGAATTAAATAGAAGAATATCCAAATATATTTAATGTGTTCAATATATTTAAAATTGTGTTTAAAATTTATACAATACAGTCTTTCTTTTGCACGTTAGATCTCTCGCAAGGAACGCTATGGTTTATACATGATACAATATAATATTAATCATTATAATAAATAACATTCATTATAATAACAATCACTGTAATAAATAACGCTAAGCGTGACTTTTGTAAAATCACCTATCAATAGAAACCTCGATAGAACGAAACTTTTCTTTTCAAACAGAGATGGTTCTCGACTCAATATCCACATTCGAATTTCAACTAGGTCAAGTCGATTACGAATACTCTGTGTACGTACGAGTGTACGGTTGCTATTTTCAGTCGATCATCGCTAGGAATGCATCAGCCGCGGGGTATCATCGACAAATCCGTCCAGACAATCATCGTATGACCTCGTTTTCGAGAAAACTACATCGATGACGCCGTCGATGTCGTTTCGCGCACCGTGAATCATATGAAACGCAAACAGCGATTGCGCAAGCGACAGCATCATCAAGTGTGGAGGCGTATATGTACGGCCGTAAACAACATCTCATATATACAAAGGAGAGAGAAGTGCGAGAGAGAGAGAGGAAAATAGGAAGAAAAAGATCGAGAGAAGCATCGTAAGCCACGTCATCGAAGCCACGATTGTCGTACGTGAGACCCGAACAGTTCATCGCTTTTTAATCTGTCCCAATTTATATACATCTTTTCTGCAAGATTCTAACAAGAAAAGATATCAAAAAACTTTTCAGAAAAATTTTGTTTTATTTTTGTCTTAATTTTTATTTTTTTTATTTTTTGAATTTTACATGAGAAAGAGACGTATTTTCCAAAGAGTCCGAAATTTGATTTTTGCACAACTTTTTCAAAACTGAAAAACAAAAAGATGAATTATGACGTATGTGAATTGTGATGTAAAAAAATGTTTTTATTAATAATCGATAAATGTTTAATTTTCAAAAGAAAAATATATACACATTTGTAATTAACAGATTGTAATAATATTGTGCAAGCCTACTATATAATTCTTGAATGTCTAGTACAATAATAAAAGAAAACAGTTTTTGATCGCGAAAATCAAGAAGTTTCTCGATTCGCGCGAGTTGGCTAAGTTCCAAGAACACAATTTTCTGTGATCTATATTCCACATCGCATAATCGCGATGTAATCTTTCTTAGCGTGACTGCTTGAAATAACGTACCACTTCCGGAGCAGTTATATTCTATTCTTCTAACATCACAAAACTGTAT
This sequence comes from Pseudomyrmex cubaensis, assembly GCA_014825685.1. NCBI lineage: Eukaryota > Metazoa > Arthropoda > Insecta > Hymenoptera > Formicidae > Pseudomyrmex > Pseudomyrmex cubaensis. The sequence continues at coordinate 5,756 of QVOA01003131.1, forward strand.
TTGCTGTCCTTAAACGCAATTTCTTTTTGTACAACAGTCCAAGACCGAGTCGCCATGATAAGATCAACGGAAGAATGTAAAAAATTGGACCCATTTACAAATTCAATTAAAAAAGTATTCTTGCAATTTATAAACTACGTTCTATCAGACTCCGACAATCGGATCTAGGCAAAAAAGTAATCTTTAAAACATATTACGTATACGGCAAGTTTTGTCATCAAATAAAACAAAAATAAACTATCCATTAAAATAATAAAATCCATTAAAGTAATAGAAGTGAGAAAAAGAAACGAGAGAGAGAGAGAGAAAAAAAGACAAATTTTTCTTCGATTCAAAAACTGTCTTCGGACTTTTTCATTTTATGACTCGTGGAATGCATGAGTGCAATAATAGTGAGATAATTGCTGTGCAAATAATGGCGATGATATGCGTGCGCATGTACATTTTTATGCCAAACATGTCGGGAAATGCTCATGATAATCAGCCATTTCACATGCAATTATACGTTAATGTTTACTTAAATCATTAAGTAATTGTTGTATTCGCATAAGTATGAGTGTTATGGTCAAAAACATCTTGTAACAATATTTTTCTATGTTTCGAAAACTGTACCAATGTAAATTATTTTATCGAAAAAATCTATGTTTTTTGTGAAATAAAGTATTACAGATGATAAACAAATTATAACCAATTTTTATTAAACTGCAATATTTGTTTGATTTATAAAATTTACATTGCTTTCATTTTTTTGACTTATTTTTATCGTTGTATTTGTCGAACAAATATTTAGATCAATATGTTTACTTACAATTAGATTTATGAATGAATTTTGTAAAAGATACGCGGAGCTATTTAATGGTTGTGGCGACATCTACGCGCGATGTTGCGAAATCTTGCGTCGCGACTCTATGGCGAAAAATGTTCGCGACTGCGTTCCAAACACTAATCGAACTGGTTCTGAATGGAAAGGCACAAATAAACCGGAAATCTTGCGTGTAACAAAAATTTGTCGTGATTAAGCAATTTGTTTTTTAATAATCGAAAATTTCGTACGTTTAGCTGAAGTAAACTCACTGAAACTTTTAATCTAGCCGATTGTTTAAATCGACCGCGATAAATCACATTAGGACTTTCCTCCTAATCGTATGACTACATTGGAACGATTTTCGACGATATATGTATATCGAGTGTATTGCAACTTGCACGTCTACAAAGAAACCATGAATTTAATCACAATATGGGATAAGAAAAGACGCACTTCAAAACAAATCTCTTTTAAAACTAATCAATCAACTTCGTACATGAAAATTGATTAACATTAACGCAGATGAAAATTGATTTGTTATTTAAGATTTTTGTAGAAGACAATTGAACAACGTAAATAATGATTTTAATTTAACTTTAAAAATATTTATTTGATCGGTAGTTCATGGTGTATCTAGATAATCGAGAAGAAAAGGTATATAAAAAGCAGAATTATCTATTTTCCGCAACACACACTAAATTACGCCGACGTTTTCTCTAATTATTCCCACACTAATCAATCAATCGTTACACTCTTATTAATTGATGGGTCAATTGATCCGAATTAAGACAGCGCCTAGTAGATTCAAATTAAGATCAATATCTTAAGATCGTGAATTGGAATATTGCTGTACTCGCAACGCATCGTAAACATATTTTTACGATAGAAAAAAATCGATAATTTTACACCTCCTTGCAATCTGCAACTACAATATGAAACATGCTTGACTTAAAGTTACAACGTAATCATTATCTGAAATTTGTTTATTAACTCTAACCTTAGATTCTCTTTAGTAAAAATAAAAAACAAAGTGTTTCCGACGATTTTCTTCAGATAGAAATGACTTATATATCTTGCTGTCTCTCGACAGGCTCATACGGTAAAATCTATATATATGCTATATATCTATCTGCAAACAAAACAAACCTTTGAACAAGAACGTTTCTGTAGCTAACATCATTGATATCATTGACAACATTGTGACATCATTACGATCTCCATGATACAATCATACGGATTGCTATCTGACTTAAACGAACGCCAAAAAATATATTTGTTGTCAAAAAATGTATTGTCAGAATGTATTGTCTGTGATGTTAGATATCTCGCCACATCATACTGCAAGTATGACATCATTATAACTTCTGATTATTTGTAATATGTAATTATGTCTTTCCATATGACTAAATATAATGACGGGGATGTTTTATTTTGAACATGTCTACACCCAATAAGCAAAAGCAATGTGCGAAGATCTTTACATACATGTGCTTTTATGGATTTAAATAATTCAAAAAACAAGAAACTTTGGATTCTTCTTTTAACGATAAATAAAAACAATAGATAAACAAGTCGAAAACTTTCAGAAAACAAAAAAAGCTTTTTTTTAATTTAAATTTATTTAACATTTGTTTTTGTTATTTATAATATTTTTTTATTTACTATCAGTACACACTGATTTATTGATCAAATAGAATTTATAAAAGAAGACACAATAAAAAAATTCTATTAAATAAATTTTGAAAACCTTAACAGTTGCCGTTACTAGTGCTAAACTATTTCGAATAATATTGCTCTTGTGATATTTTCACATTTTGCAAAAAAGCATCATTTTGGTAATTATTTAGAAAGCGGACTTCCTCACCGATTTTAATAAACTTGAAATATGTTGTTAAGGACGTTATTCTGAACAACTTTTCCCTATACATGTTACCGCCGGTCGGCTTTTGTTTTCGAGTTATAAACAAAAAGAAGATTTATTACGATTATTACAATTATTTCTGAAAGTGATCACGTTATGGGAAAAGTTTTCAAACAAGAAATGTAGGAAATTCGATTTTCTATACAAAAGGTTATGATATTTATTTACCTAGCTCCAACCGTTTTCATGTTAGAACGTTAAATCCACTTCACTTACGTATATATTACAACGCGTAACGTGATGCGTAATAACCTCAATCAAACTCGTTACTCGAGTTGAAACAAACACATGTTTAGATCATTTGTTGCACAACATTATTTTTTTTTTATGTTTGCGTTTTATGTAAGCGTGTAGGCAGGTGGGCTGCGCCCCCCTGCATCCTCTTCCCTTAAAAAACCTAACCTAACCCTAACATAAACTCTTCTTTCTGCATTCCCCCTCACAAAATTTCCACAATGGTTAATCTATGTTACTACAATATCAATAGAAACGAGTAAAAATTTTGCATGGGGGAATGCAGAAAGAAGAGTTTATTTATTTTTTTTTTTTGTCATTATTTTAACGTGCCCATGACTGTTGAGTCGATCTTTGCGGGCCACATTCTCTTCCGCTATCCTCTTTATTTCTCTTTCTCTATCTATTTTTTCTCTTTATTCTCTTACTTTTTTGTGCAATCCTTGTTACTACTACCACACGATACACGACCGTCTTCTCACAGTGGGCTCGCCCATCTGTGTCGGGCTCGTGTTCAGGATGTTATGACTAAGATCGCCTTGTGGGAGGGGAATTAATTCGAGATTACACTCAAATCAATTTTTGGAGGCCCGATTCTGTTCGTCCATCAACCGATAAACTCGGTTGAAAGGGACCGGACTGGAAAAAATCCTCACGGTGGTGTGCGGATTCGAACTCGGGACCCTCAGACTCGCAGCCTCTGCACTCAGGCCGCGAGACCAGCTGGCCGGTCGAAAGAAGAGTTTATGTTAGAGTTAGGTTTTGTAGGGGAGTGCAGGGGGGCGCAGCCCTCCCTGCTTACACGCTTACGACATTAATTGGCGAATTCTTGTCAATCAAGAATTTTGAAAATCAAAATATTTACTTCCGAAATCGACATAATGGTGAAAAACAAGAATTCTTTCGATTATAACTTGAAAACTAAAGCCGACCGGCGGTAACATGTCTAGGGAAAAGTTGTTCAGAATAACGTCCTTAACAACATATTTCAAGCTCATTGAAATCGGTGAGGAAGTCCGCTTTCTAAATAATTACTATCATTTTTTAAATAAACACCCAGAGAGTATCTTACAAGACCATCGCGAGATTAACGATGTGCGAGATCAAAGCAGGTGCAGCACGGTTCTTCGGAATACTAGGACCGCAGATGTCACCGTGTCAGTGACGTCACCACCTCCGTGAGAACAGGTGATAGCCACTGTCAACGAGTGACGTCACCGCGGAGCGGACATCGAACCTCGGCTGGCGCGTTTGCGCAGACTGCGCGTTGTCAGATGCGAGATTTGGAGTAACGTTGACACAAACGAAGGTAATACTTTTACCGCAAATTATAACAAAACAATGCGATTTGTAATATTGGAATAACCAAATAGAAATAAAATGACACGAAACCGGAGTGTCGATCGATTGGCAGCCGACAATCGCGTCGCAAGTCGCGACTGTCACAACCGCTGATCTCGTCTCTTATGAAATGTCATGACTCACCAGCGGCATAGGATTGTCGGTCATGCTTCGAGCTGGCCTTCCAGGTCGGCGACGTCCTTGTCAGACAATGATCCACCTGCCAAAATGTACGCTCACTCACAACACTACACTCAAAATCGTGAGACTGTCGCGGCCATGTCAGCCACTATGGCGGTGTCGTGCGCAACGCTCGCACGCAGCGTAGTAGTCATTTTGTCGCCATCTTGCGATTGTCGACCAAAACACAAAAGCGAGACGACTCGATCGCGTTATTGAAAGTGTGACTGAGCAATAAATATACAGTTCTTTTTTAAATTAATGAAATATCTTTTTGTAAAATGCTTTTGTAAAATCCCACTTTGCACAGACTGCGGACTGTGCAAAGATGGAGTAACATGTACTGCTTCTGGTGTGGTTAAAAAATATAGCACATGCATGTACATACATGTGTAATTTTGTACGAGTAAATTTAATAAAGTATCATGTTTCAAAAAAAGAAACAAGTTGTTTTTAAGTTTGTTTGCTCGTTCACTTAGCACAGAATAGAACGGCAACTTGTGGACTTGGCAACATTGTGAAATAGAACCATGTTTATTTGTGGCGTACGCACCGACGAGTCGCTCGCTGACATGGTTACGTAGTTGCTAATTTGCACCACCCGTGGACACTGCGCTGGCTTAAAGGGTGGAAAGCTATTAGAGTTTTTCATACGGCCCTGGCCGCTCTGTCGATAATTTTTATTATCGAAGCACATACGTTATAATACGCAACAATTAATATTTGAATAATTCACTACTAATTTGAACAAGGTTTTGGTGTTAGAAGTTTATAAAATGAATAATCCAAATAATTTATTTTTTAAGCAGTTGTGAAAGTAATTTAAAATCAATTAATATTTTCGCTTTTTTGTAATATGTTGACATATAGCTATTAAAAATGACATTTAATTTGAAGAAAGATTTAACAAAATCTTAAAAATTCAGTAATGTGTCAAAAAGGTTCAAAAAGAAGAAAAATAGGTTTCGTATAACTCATCGAAGCCAACAAAAATCAGCGAGTGGAAGTGTTTAAAAGTCTATTTATATAAGACGCAGACGCGTCTCATAAGTCGCAGGTCTCGTAGAACTGATTAAACATGGCCAATCATGTTGGCTGATTGACTGATTTGACCAATGTGATTGATCAATTCCGCAAGACCTGCGACCTGCGACTTGCATCTGCGTCTTATGTAGATAGCACGTGAAAGAGAAAATTATAATCAAAATTAGGCAATTCAACTAATTAAAAACCGAAATTATACACAGATAAAATGCTAATTGGTTGATTTACGATCTTACGATCTTACGATTACGACTAAAATTTTGTCACGTGAAATAGCCTTAAAAGCAGTATCAAGAGGCACAGTAGTGACTACGTTTACATGCACTGGTCTAGTTTCCACCGAAACATTAAATTCACACCTACTGCGGCGTAGAATCAAATTTAAGTCGATGGAAACACGTCGAATTGCG
>QVOA01003132.1:0-11415 GCA_014825685.1 Pseudomyrmex cubaensis
AGACGAAATGGAACTTTTTTTTGCTCACGATCTGGGTTAGAGTAATTATAATACATTCCCTCTTCATCGAAATGGATCATATGATATATGCTATTTTCAGAAGTTAGATCAAGACGTTGGTTCCCATCCTCAGAGATGTACTCTAAACTTAAATAACAATCACCATGCTGCGTTTGGGCAAGGCAAGCTTCGATATCTTCGCGTCTAGCATTATAATTATTAAGATGTGTTTCTTTATCACAATTTCCAAAACAAATTTCAAAGCGTGGTCTTGGTAAAGGTGCCATTATTTTATATCCTTTCAAGAGTTATTTGGTATCTATATGTCCTATAGAAGGGTCCCAGTGGTAAATCCTACCATTCTGTCTATCATATATTCTAGCGGACGTCACGCCCATTTTTTTAAGCATCATAGGAATCGTTCTTCCACAAAAACCACACATTTTAACACCACCAACAACAATATCAATATGTTTTCCTACCGTATCAATGCCTGAATCTACAATTTGTTGTAAGGCACCAACTTCTGCATGGGCGTCTCCTAGATTTTCGTTAGGACCATTTGTGTTTTCTCCATTTTTGCGGGAAAGATTATATGCCCTCATTTCCTCTGCTGCTAATACAGGTTTATTTGGATCATATGGGGGATATTTTCCTTCTTTTGCCAGTTGGGCTCTTAATTTTTGATTGTAATCAGTAAATTCTTTCCCATCAATAAGGGCAACTGCACGAACTTCTTTATTTACTTTAATACCTTTATTGATATTTTTATAAATAGGCTCTATGTGCTTGGGTAGTTTATCTTCGTCAAGAACCTCATATGGTGGTTTTTCTTCGGAATTTGATACTTTTTCCTCTTTTGAAGTTTTCTCTTTTTTATTTTCCTTATTTTCCTCTTTATGGGAGGTTGGGTTATTTTTCTTATTTTCTTTAATCTTTTTTGATGAGTGAAGAACTTTTAACTCTTTCTCAAGCCACTTAACAGCCCCCTTAGGAATGGGTGTTTGTTTGACTCTCCCGTGCGTTACTCGAGATATAATCAAATCAGCAATTTCTTGTGCTCCATTTTCTATAAGTTCTTCTATTTCTGTTGAGTTATTAGTTTCAGAGCCAGAGCCAGAGCCAGAGCCCTCTGGTGTGGAGGGAGAGCTATTATTTATATGTATATTTTCTGTTTTATTTTCTTTTATTTTAGGGTTTTTTGTTGTTGTTTGATTTGAAGCGTTATTTCCTTTTGTCCATTGACCATTTTTATCGCGTGGTTCTTGTTCTGTTTTATGATTAGCATCTAATGCGAGCGCATTATCATGGGCTTGTGTTATGTGATGTTTTTTTGTTAAATCGGATGAGTGATAGGGATTATGTGGGTCATGATGTTGCTTAAGACGTGCTTCTTGTGGTGTGATTTTTCCGTTTTTAATATTAATATCGTCCATTTCTGCTTTGGTTTTTTCAATTTGGGCAGATTTTTCTGCATCCATTTGCCAAAGAGGAACAAATTCAAAGCTTAATTCTGGATTTGTTTTGCCAAATTTATTGACTTCTATAACTTCAATAATCCTCTTAAGAATAGGCGCGATATGCGCTTCTTGAAAAGAGGCGATTTCATCATAAAAAACGCGTAATTCCCCATCAGAAGAGGCATTTAATCCCGCAGGTTGCAAGCCAAAAAGCTTTACCAGTGGGATAGAAGGGATAGAGGCCATTGCCTCCATCGCATGGGCTTGGAGGTCGCTTAAGCCTGCGAGTGAGGTCGAAACAATAGAGACATCTTCGGCTTCTTTATCGGCAATAATGACATCTTGCCCATTAGAGAATTCTTGTAAGAGGGTTGCGCGCCCTCTTAAATTAGCAGCGGAGACTGCGCTATAATCTACACCATCCTCTTGGCTCATCGTGCTTGATAGGCTTGTTTTAAGCACAAGCTTTGAGGCGTTTGTTGTGAGATGGCTCACAGATTGACGCATAGAGAGATAGGTTTCTACATAAGGAAGGAGCTGTTGAGAGAGTGAAAGACCACCGAAATTAAATGCAGGCTTATAGAGGTCTGAGACTTCATAAGGGGTCATTTGCATGAGGCGTGATGCATGGATAGTGATTTGTTGCACAGCCCATAGGGAAGGTTTATAATAATCATCAGCGAGAGGATTAACGCTATTATAGGCGAGTGCACTCATCCAAATAGGTTCAAGGAGCTTAAATCCTGATAGGCTATTTTGAGGAATATGATATTTGTCGATATATAAAGGAAGAGAGAGGGTGGAGGATGTTTTTGCTTCATGGTTAAAATTTATCCAAAGATGAGCAGAGCCATAAAGGAGGGCTTGTTCTGTCATGCGGCGGATGATGTCTCTGATATTATATTTTTTAAGTTCTTGAGAGATGATATGGCAGTAATTATCCTCTTGAGATGAGGAATTATTGCTATGATGGGAGAGTTTGAGATTTATCCATTCTCTTGTTGTTTCGCGTGCGATGAGGGATGCGGGCTTTCTAAATTCTGCACGTTGTGAGAGTTCTGCAAGGAAGGGATATCCTAAGAAGCCGATAGATTGCTCAAGCTGTGGAGGAAGGTTTGGTGCGCGCCCAGCCCATGGGATAAGATTATGATGATGAGGGGCGCTATCAAGGGCTATGGATGGGTTTGATTGTTGTAGATAGGTATGATAGGGGGAGCGATAAGAAGTTAATCTTTCTAAGCGGCTATTAGTAGGAATATGGTGGTTTTGTTTTTGGAATGATGCGAAATTCAGAGAGGAAAAATCTTGAGATGATTTTGTGTGTGGTTTTGTGTATGGTTTTGTGTGTGGTTTCATAGGAGGTTCCTAAAGCAAAAGGACACTCTTATTAATGCCTATCTTATCCATTTATTTGTAACTATAGGACATTAATAAGAAAATAAAAAACATAAATAAAATAAACCCAATAATGGGTACAAAGAAAAAATATAAAAAAATCCCTCCACCACTTTAATGCTTTTTTGTTTTTTAAACTCTATGATTCTAAAAATGATATTATCTTGCCTATTCTATATCCTCACTCTATAAAGATACTCTCTTAAATTTATTTCAGGTTGTTTTTGCAAATGAGCTTCTTTCTTCTGATCCTTGCAACATTTCTAGGGCCAATCATTGCTAGCTCATCTGCTCATCATTTTTTAGATAATATTACGCATTTTGTTCCATTTAATGCACTCCCTCTTTCTCTTCATGAATGGGTAAGTGATGGGCTAATGAGTCTCTTTTTTCTTACGCTTTCGCTTGAGATAAAGCATGCTTTTACGCATGGTCCACTTCAAAGTTGGAAAAATATCGCCCTTCCATTATGTGCAGCAATTGGTGGCATGATGGGGCCTGCGCTGATTGCGCTCTTAATTGATTACATTATTCCGACAAAGAATGCTTTAAGTGGCTGGGCTATTCCAACAGCAACAGATGCAGCCTTTACTATGCCGCTTTTGGCATTAATTCCAAAAATTCCTCCGCATCTTCGTATATTTCTCATTGCTCTTGCTATTTTTGACGATCTTGGTGCCATTATTATTCTTGCGCTTTTTTATGGTCAAACACCGCATTTATTATGGCTGCTTCTTTCACTCATTCCAATTATGATGTTATTTCTTTTTTCTTATTTTAAGATCAAAAATCCTCTTTTTTATCTCTTTTCTTTTGCACTTCTTTGGTTTGCATTCTATCAAACAGGAATAGAACCTACAATTGCAGGGGTTCTCTTAGGGTTCTTTTTAAGTGATGAGATGAGGGATAAAATTCATCTTCCATTAGAGAAAATCGTTGCTTTTTTCATTCTTCCAATTTTTGCTTTTTTAAGTACAGGAATTGACGTTCATCTTTTCTCATTTGATTATTTTAAGAATGCATTTTTTCTTAGTGCTGCCATTGGTCTCCTTCTTGGTAAGCCTATTGGTATTTCTTTAACCTATTTATGTGCAACACGAACACATCTTTTACCCAAACTTAAAGAAACCTCTTTCTCTGCTTTTATGGGGGTTTGTTTTCTCTGTGGTATTGGTTTTACGATGAGCCTTTTAATTACAGAGCGCGCTTATGACACGCTTTATGCCTTAACTGCTGGAAGAACTGGCGTTCTTTTTGGCTCGATCCTTTCGGCCATTATCGGTTTTATCCTTTTAAAAAAATGGGAAAAGCACTCTTCATGAGTGCTCTTCCTTTTATAAAATTTTAAATTTTTTGAATAAATTCCTTTGCTGTTCCAGAGTTAGGATCAACAAAAACAACATCATCTGCTGCCCGCCTTGGTGTGTCAATGGCTAAAAAGACAAGTTCTTTATCCAAAATTTTAGGAATAGAATGCACTTTTAAGCGTGGAAAAATAATAAGCGTACCTGCTTTAAATTCTTCCTCATTCTTCTTATCATCAATCCAAAAGCTTCCCCGTCCAGAGAGAACGAAAAGAACTTCATCACATTGCCTATGAAAATGTGCAGGCACAGGATGATATACACGAAATAAACGAACAGAGCGGCTTTCTGAATCTGCCAAATAATGATCCATCAACATTGTCGATGCTTCATCTGGGAATGATTTCATAACCTCATAAAGATCAAAACGACCTGAGAAATCTTTATGCATAATATTTTCCTCTTCTTAAAACCAATTAGAACCAGCTTCTTATACCAAAGCTAAAACGTGCTTGCCCCAAATTTTCTCCTTGATGGCGGGCTATTTTACGCGCTTGCGTTAAAGGTCCATCATAGGTGAAAGCAATATAAGGTGCAAATTTTCGCCAAATTTCATAGCGAAGACGTAAGCCTGCATCAATATCGGAAAGACCTGCGCCAACCCCCCTCCTTTTATCTGCTTGCGTATAGAGATTAAGTTCTATTTGAGGCTGCAAAATAAGCCGATTAGTTAAAAGAATATCATAAGATCCTTCAAAACGTGCAGCCGCCCCGCGCCCACTCACATAGCCTGTTGCTTGAACTTCAAATTGATAAAGTGCAAGCCCTTGAATACCAAAAGCACCCCAAGGACGTGTTGGGCCATCATCTAAATCTAATCTTACCCCTGTTTGTAAATTGAAATAAGAAGAAATCGCATGACTATAAAGAAGCTCCTGATCGCCATCACCAAGCTTCCCCTTTGTTAAAGTTCCTTCAGATTTTAACCATAAGCGATTATAATCTGTGCCATACCAAGCTTCGCCGTCCCATCTAAAGGAGGATTTTCCTCCAGAATGATAACGCCCTTCAAATTCATCTAAGATACCATGAAACCAACTTGCTTCATCCATAACAGGCTTAACATATTGATAAGCCATAAAAGAGGATGGTGCATCTGCGGCAATATGCACATATCTTTGTTGTATCTTTCTTGGATATGTTTTCTTTAGTGCGTCTTTCCTATCTTGATGAGGCACTTGCTTCTTCATCGAAGCCATATCCATAGAGTGCATATCTTCCATACCCTCCATATCTTGCCCATAGAGAGGAGAAACACTGCCAAAGCCATAGATTAATATTATAAAAGCGATATTTTTATATTTCATGAGACAAGCACCGTGCGAAACATTCCAGCCATCATGTGATAAACAAGATGGCAATGATAAGCCCAAAGACCTGGCACATCTGCTGTTACAAGAAAGCTCATGCGCGATCCTGGCTGTGAAATAATCGTATGTTTAATTGGGCGCTTTTCTTCTTGTCCATTTTCCAATTCACTCCATAACCCATGAAGATGCAGTGGATGTTCCATCATTGTGTCATTAATAATCACAATCCGCACACGTTCATTGCGCTTTAAACGAATAGGACCAGATTCTGAAAATTTTCTGCCATTAAATCCCCAAATATAACGCTCCATATTTCCTGTTGCATGCAGAATAATTTCTCGTGATGGCGGTCTTTGATCTTGAGAGGGATATAATGCTTTAAGTTGACCATAATTAAGCACACGCCGCCCATTATTCTCCAATCCATCACCAGGGCTAGAAGTGCGATTAATTGGATGTTTTGCAATCATTTGCGTTTCTACTGAAAGAGGCGGCGCACCTGGATCGTCAATTTCTTCAGCCATTGGTAAAAGGGGCTTATCCTCTTTTCCCATGCTTGCACCCATACTTGAGCTCATAGTTTTTGAGCTCATAGTTTTTGAGCTCATGGAAGACATATCCATACTCATACCCATACTCATACCCATATCTCTCATACCCCTTACAGGGCGTGGATCGAGGGGAGGGATTTCGCCTTTCATGCCTAATCTTGGCGCTAATGTTCCTAAAGCAAAAGAAGTACGATCTTCACTTTGTGCAAAAATCGTATAGGCTTTGTCTTCCTTTAAAAAAATATCAACGCAATAAGTCTCTCCCACGCCTATTCTAAATTCATCAATCACAACAGGCTCAACAGGATTTCCATCTGCTTCTACAATGCGCATTTCAACGCCTAGAATACGAACGTCAAATAATGTCATGGCAGCACCATTAATAATTTGTAGCCTTATTGTCTCACCTGGTGTAAAAGCCCCGTACCATCCACCATTTTTAAGGCTTTTTCCATTCATTAAATAGCTATAAATAACACCGCTTACATCTGAAATATCTGTTGCAGACATCCGCATACCAGACCATTTAAGACGATTTTTAAGAGCATTTCCTAAGCCATCTTCATTTTTAGCCTCATAAGGAAGGGATGCGATACTTCTTTGACGGAAATTATAATAATCATCTTGCATCTTTAGATTACTCATAATATCCGAAGGGGCAACATCACTCCATTCAGAAAGAAGCAGGGGATATGCTCTTGCAACTTTAGGCAAGATTTCTTTTTTAGCTTCAATAATAAGCGCGCCATATAAACCACGCGGCTCTTGCCCTTCAGAATGGCTATGATACCAATAAGTGCCACTTTGTAAAACTGGGAAAGAATATGTAAAAATTTCTCCAGCAGGGATCCCTCTAAAACTTAAACCAGGAACACCATCTTGATGAAATGGAAGGCGTATCCCATGCCAATGAATAGAGGTGGGCTCTTCTAAATGATTATGCACATGAATAATCGCCTCCCTCCCCTCTTCAAGTCGAATAGTCGGACCAGGAAGAGAACCATTCACTAAATAAGCAAAGCCTCTTTTTCCATCAATTTCTCCTATTTCTTTTGTAATATGAAGATGAATTTCTCCTTTTTCATCTTTATAAAGCGATGGCGATGCATAAGCGAAATGCTCCATAGCAGAGCACGCACCAAGATAAGACGCAACCTTCAAAAAAGATCGTCTCAAAAGAAGAGTAGACATAAACTCTCTCTAAAATGATAATTTAGGAATAAGTAAATTTAAGATATTCTAAATATTATCATAAAGAGGCGGACGTAATAATGTATAATAGCGCCATGTTGCAACAATATTATCAAAATTTACAAAACTTAATGAATGATATATCGCAATATTAGGATAGATATTATGATTTTTCTCTAATAAAAAACTCAAACAACTATCATCTATATTAGAATGACAACATGAAGAAGTCTGCATTTTATCAATTTTATTAACACTCAAAGCTTGCAGCGTTGCTGTTGGTATATGAAAATAGGTCGCGATTAGGCATGGCTTTTGTAAGAGCACAAAGGAAAAAAGAAACCCCATACACATCATAGCCATTAAATACCTATAATATCTAAGAAATTTTTCTCGCCTCATAACCTCTTCCATAGAAATAACACTTTTATCCTGACACAAAACCACATAAGAAGAAAGAGAGAAATGCAAGAAAGGATATTTTATGACATCGCAAATTACAGAACTCACACTTCCCATTATCGGGATGGATTGTGAAGGATGTGTCAACACATTAACACAAGCGCTTATGGCATCAGAAGCAATAGAAACTGTTACGATCACCTTAGAAAAAGCAGAAGCCTATTTAAGATATCATACTTCTCTTATCACAAAAGAAGAGATCATTCGCCTTATCGAAAAAGCAGGCTTTGACGTTGCATCATAAAATATGCGTTCATAAAAAAGAGCAGCCCTTATAAGGCGCTGCTCTTTAATATCATGTTACCTGTTTTAAGCGTCGTTTACGCTCTTCTTCATAAAATATTTTTTGATTATAAAGGTGAACCAAATAACTATCCCATATTATCCAAAGATCTTCACTATCGTAAAGTGTTTTGAGTTCATGCAGGCTCACAATTTTTTCATTGATAAGATGAAGAAGAGGATACGAGATAGTCTTTGAGAAAATAACACGTTCTTCTCCCCTTAAAGAGATGCCACTGCCCTTTATTGGATAAGAGAGACAGCGGCTTTTAAAAAATCCACATTAATTTTATAAGCCTCCTTATAAAGATTTTGAAGTGTATAAGGATCTTCTAAATCTTCTTCCATAATATCCATAGGCTCAAGAGCTGGATTACGTGGGTCGCGCTTAATTTTAACACAAGAGCGGAGTTCTAAAAGAGCTTCTTCAGTCACATGCTCTTCAAGATGTGCAAAAATATCTGGTTGAGTTTCGGAAATTCCCATAATGCCATTCGCTAAAACACGCTCACTATCTTTAGAGGTATTTCTGCATAATGACATTATAATACGCCGTGCCCATTGATCAGCTTGGAAAGCACTCATACGTGTGATGACAAAGACTTTTCCTTTATCAGCACCCTGATTGGGAATATGATGAATTGTTTTCATAATCTGTTCCTTTTCTAAAAAATGACTAAAACTATGTTAGATTATCTAACTATTAATATTAATAGGAATAAACTTCCTTATTAGAATATCTTATCGTATTTTTATTTATTCTTTTATTCTTTTATTCTTTTCTAACAGCTTGTTACAGAAATTGGGACTCTTGCTAATTTTCTAGCAGAGTTATTTCTAGACCACCATTGGTTTCCTTCTGTTTTCTGTTGCATAATTGTTGTATGATGGTGATGGTTAACAATCTGTGTGGGTTCAGGATTTGCACCTATCACCTTGCCATCTGCGGTCTCATAAGCAAATATAAGCATATTATCAAGATATCTTTTTTTCTCTTCCGTCATATTGAGTATCTTCATTATCTCTTTTTCTGAATTTATATCATTATTTTCCTCTTTAGAATACGGATCATTACGCAAAGATTGACGCGATAATGGCCTAAAGCTTTTTCTTACCTTTGATGTGGTAGATGCTTTGGATGCCTTTTTAATAAAATTTGTGCATAATTCTGCTAATGAAGGAATAATCATAGAATGCTCCTCTTCAGAAATCATCTTATCATCTTCTAGATGAATGAGTTTATAACTACGCCTTATCCCAGTAGATACCTCACTAATAGGCACTTCTTGATTTTGAGGCGCTAAATTTATGACTGGAACCTGCTCACCTGCCTGAGATATTGGCTGGATCATATCAGACGCTCCATCATAAGAAGGTTCCCCCCCATAATAAACAGCATCCCCTATATGAACAGATGAAGAACCACCATCATAAGAGATCGGTTGTAAAACATCGCTCTTAGCATGTTGATTATGCCTATGATCTGATTCCTCTTCGTTGCTTATAGGATTTTTATTTATATTTTCCTTTTTTTTAAATACTTCTTTAGATGCTTCTTTAGAAGTCTTATTTTGGAGAGCATTTCCTTTTTTGACTATAAGCTTATTATAATCATAATGAAATAGATGATGACCTTTCTTATCAATCCCATCTTCTACATGGATAGCATCATATTTGCCAGCGAGTAATGCTGTCTTATATTCCTCTACTTGAACACCTCCAGGTTTTTCGTAATCTCTTACAATAAATTCCGCTGCTTTTTTAGGATCTGTCGTTTTCTTTAAATAAGCATTTAAAAACCTATATTCATAAGTACTTAGCTCATAAATAAGGAAATCAATCTGCTGCTCTGCAGTACTTTTCTGGATATCAGTTCTTTCATAACTTTTAAATAGACCCTGTCGTTGACTTTTCCTCGTCCATTGAGCCAATCCAAAAGCGCCCCCATTTCCGTTCTCTGCCTTCTCATTAAAATCACTTTCTATTTGCACACGTGAAACAATGGCTGTGATAGCCGCTGGAGTATAATTTTCTTCTATTAATTTTTTAATAAGAAGATTGCGATTAGCTTCTTCTTGAGAACCTAATCTATAAGTATGAATTTCTGCAGATGAGGGATCTATACCTATTCCTGCTTTAGGATGTTCTACATGAAGCTCTACCAGACGATTATATTCCTTTTCTACTTCTTCAGGCGTATTATATCGTAGTTTCTTCCCTTTTTTTACGTAATGATAATAATCATTCAGTTTTTTCTCTAATTCACTTTCTGTACATTGGTTTAGTGATTTATCTGCCACAATCTTTATCCTATTGCATGTGTTTTACCCTAAATTATAATAGGATATAAATAGGAATAAATCAAGATCTAAAATCAAAATAAGTAAGAAACAACTTAAAATAATTTTATTGCACTATCAATCTTTTTATGAGATATCTCCTAAAGATAAACTTTATATATATGAGACTCTATATGAGATATATTTTTATTAGCTGTATTATTTTCTTCTCTTTATCTTCTCTAGCGTATGCTGAGGAAGATGTTCCTGGTCTTTGCACTGGAGAAGTAACTCATGATTATACAAGATTGATATCTACTGACGGTCATACAATTATAGAAGGTAAAATTAATATGAAAAAAAAAGAAGTAATAACAAATATTGAACCTATATATATACAATATCAGCATGTTGATAATAATATTTTTACTTATGATGATTATCTTGATGCAAATGGTGACATTGAAGTTAGCGCTATTACTAATAATGGTAATGGTGTTGTTGAGGATTTTGGAGAAGTTCAATATGGTTTTGATAGAGATGATTCAGGTATTTCTGCAAAATATACAAAGCTGGATAATTGTCATATTGAGAAACTTGATGAACCTCCTTATTATCAGCTTGTCTATAATGACCCCAGTGAGTATCTTTATCAAAAGAAAGCGGTTGAGATGGACCGCTTTTACAAAAATATACTTCCCCAGTTCCTCATTGATGACTCTGACACATTCAAGAGCCTCGTAATACATAAAAATAGTCTCTGTACTGATGATTGGCGTTTTTGTTTTAATGTAGACCGCTTATTAGAAGCAAATCCTAAGCCACGCATAGCCTGTTATCTACATGAAATCAACGATGTAGATGAACGATTACCTCATGACCATGTGAATTTTTTGACTCTATTTTCCTCACCAAAAAATAAACTTGATAGGAATACTGGAATAGTAACATTATATGATGAAACACATAAAGATAATAAAACCTCTCATTTTACCTGTACTTATTCTATGGAAGAAGGATTTATTAAATTACAAGAAAACTAACCACCATAAATTTTACCCTAAATTATAATAGGATATAAATAGGAATAAATCAAGATCTAAAATCAAAATAAGTAAGAA